>CABHPQ010158990.1:0-48164 GCA_902168405.1 Peromyscus aztecus
GTGTGTGCATGCTTAGGCACACATGTGTTTGTGTATATGTGTACATGTATGTATATAGAATAAATATCATTTGGGAATGCATAATTAACAGGCAATTTTGTTGGCCTTAGAGTCATGTCCTAGATGTATTAAGACCAGATCTCAGAAAGATTTCATGCTTTTTAGTCTTTAACGATAACTTCTTGACTTTGAATAATGTAAACGTAAACTTGACCATAGAATGTTGAGAAAACACAAGAAGACTTTACCTCACAAAAACCTCAATAAAGAGCAAAATGAGGCACAATTTCATGAGAAGTCTATTCTCCTACAATGGAAAAATAAAAACTAAAGAGTGTGACAATCAATCCAGGAAACATGCCGGTACATTTACAATTTGTGATATCAGCTAATAAGAAGTTTTGGAAAATGATACAGAATAGTGAAGTGAAATGAGTGATCAAGAAAAAATGTGAATGATGATATGCTCAAACTGAACAAATTGCAACTCTGCTAATGTCAAATTCACATGAAGATACTGAGGAAATAATACGCTAAAAAACCCATTGTAACCAAATTCCAGAATTTTCAAGAAAACACTACATTATAAAATTAAAGAAATAAAATAACCAAAATCCTATAAAAAGTACACATCCATATTATATGATCAGCATTATAAACATTAAATATGCTAAGGTATGGATTTTTAACACTCCAACAAACAAACTTTAAAATAAACAGAGCACGATTATTTTTTTTTTTCGGTATTAGGAAACAGAATTCTTTGGTGGATTTCAATGGACAAATTAATTATAAAATTTATAGGAAATTGATGTATGTTTCTTCTCCATTGAGATGTTCTATACTTCTATTTATACGTCTGTGCTAGTTTCTTTTCTCTTCAGTGAGACAAAATGTCTGATATGAGTTGAATGGAGGAAAGTCTTACCTTGAATATAGTTTCCGAGAGTTCAGTCCACCATGGCATGGGACATGAGGTGGAACAACGTGGTTTGTTTTATGGCAGCCAGGAGGCAGAGCACGAAGGCATAACAAGGGGCCAGATATAATCTTTTTTGTTTGTTTGTTTGTTTTTTCGAGACAGGGTTTCTCCGTGTAGTTTTGGTGCCTGTCCTGGATCTCACTCTGTAGACCAGGCTGGCCTCGAACTCAGAGAGATCCGCCTGGCTCTGCCTCCCTAGTGCTGGCATTAAAGGCGTGCACCACCACCGCCCAGCCAGATATAATCTTAAAGGCATTGTCAACTGTTATACACTTCCTTCATTTAGAGACAACATCCTAATGTTTCATTATCATCATCGGCTGAGAACCAAGCGTTCCATGCGTGAGTCCATTAGGGTTACCTCGTAGAAACAATAAGATGCTGTTGGCCCTTAACCATGACCCTCCAGTGGTCTTTAAACTCTTAAAAAGGTTGGTATTATTTAAACATTAAAGCCCCAAATTTTTTAAGGAATTTTTTACTCATTTTACATACCGATCACAGATCCCCCTCTCCTCCCTTCCTGCTTCCCCCCACACCAACTTACCCCCTTTCCCTCCTCCAACAAGGCAAGGTCTCCCATGGGGAGTCCACAGAACATGGTACATTTGGGATTCAATGTAATGTCTCAGCTGGAAGGTACTATATAATCAAAATTAAAATTACGTATTTCAATATACAGTTTTAAACGGGAGAATTGCAATAGAGAAAGTAGTAAATAGGACCAAACTAAATCTAAAGTCCAGGGTGGCAAGCTTTAAATCTGAAGAGTACTTATATAAATGAAAACTTATTTTATTCAAACAAGTGTTACCAAGCTATCAATGACCTCGTTGCAATCCTAATTACAACCAGAGAATGTTTTTATCACCCACACTGATCACATTGATTCTCACCTTTTGTGGAAGAAAGGAAAGCATCTCACAGCTGACAAAGACAAAAATAATGATGTCAGGAGAGACTGCCAGAGAATAGAAAACTGTATGTTATGGCGTGGTAAACTCAAAGAACTAAATTGTATATGCAAACGAGAGCTAATGTAAACTAGAAAGAGGTTTTGTTATTGTTGTTTTGTCTTGTTTTTAATCAAATACCTGAGGAAGCATAAGCTATTCAAAAATTGTTTGTTGAAATGATTTATTTATTTACTCATTAATTTATTTCAAGTTTGAGCTCAGAATTTCGCTGTGTTGTGTAGAATGGCCTTGAAAGCATTGTGTAAGATAGTCTGACCTTGAATTTGCAAAGATCTTTTTTTCTTCGGTCTCAGAAGTTCTGAAACTTCAGGTGTGTCCCATTATATGTGGCTAAAAATTACTATTTACCAAATGATGAAATTCTTCTTCATTTTAAAGTTGTGACTGCATAGACATACTTTGAATACAGAAGAAAAATATACATCCAAGCAGTCAAGGACACATTCAGGATGAGAGGGTCTATCAAAACCAGAAAGGTTTTCTCTATGAATATATTTCTTTTTCATTTCCTTTCTAAATTTTATTTAGAAAATTATATATATATATATATATTCTCAAACAGAATTTTTTTGTGACATTCCCATGTGTGAATATAATTTATTCAATAATATTCACCATCTTCGTTTTCTTGTGTTCCTACCACCTCCCACGGGATTCCCCCCCCCCCCTTGAATGGTCCTTCTAGCCCATGTCTTTTTTTGACCCTAGAATTCACATTTGCAGACAACTGTGATACTTTTCTTTATGCTTCTAGAAGGGTGATCCTAACAGGAGTAAGAGTATTTTCATTCGACACAGAGTAGCAACAACAAAATACGTGTAATCAAAAGAGTTGTTGGCAACTCAATTTTGTGGAAAGCATTACAGACATAAATGCATTTAGTCTGAGATCTGTATTTACATCCCATTACCATGGGCAAGTTAGAATCAAAACTTCACTTCAAATCCCCGTTGATTGGGTAGATGAAAAAGTGACCATGCTACGTGCAGCATGGCTTAATATTTCAGTGTGTCCCTTTATAATCTTTAATTGCTGAGTTTACATAATATCCTATTTTTTTAAATTATAAACTCTGTGAGACCACAGAAAATAAAATGCTATTTTTAGATTCAAGAATATATATTTTATACAACTAATGAAGTATACCATTATTTTGTAATAATGAAAAATCAACCCACAAAACAATTATTCCTGGCTAAACTGACATGTATCTTTGAAAAATAGGAAAATGGGAAAATTAGTATATGGGTTAGTAATATATACTATTGGGCCATAGTAGCAACATATATAATTAGAGTTTTATTCCTTCTCTTGGCTAATATGATTCTACTTCAACATTTATTCATATATAATATACATAACTAAACATAAATATACAAAATTATAACATAAATATTTATGTAATATAAATATAGTATTCTATATATTGAAGCAAATTCTGATATTTGGACATGTTCTCAATCTGTAATGTACTAGATTTAGATAACTCAATGTAAGTACCTAAGGAGTAAATCACTAACAATTAATACTATGTTTTACTGATCTGATATGGATTAGTGGATGCAGATTGCCCAGATTTAACCTGCGTATATTACACTAATAAACATTTAACTAACTAGAATTCAAGTTATTTGTCAATTAAAAGACATTTGAACTGTGCCATCACTCTCTTGTTCTCATATTTATTGAAAATGGAGAAATGGAACATTACATAAGCCATATAGAAAGAAATAAGTGATTAATACTTTTACACAAAGACTATTTTAGTGACTAACAGGCCTCTCAAAATCGCTTTCTTCAGAAAAGACAGATGCTTGCAGGTGACAGGCAGTGATTTAGATGGAAAATGAAGTGTGACTTCTGTATCCTGGAAAACTAAAATGTTATTTGAAACACTAATGAAATACTAAGCTGATTATTTTTATGATGACACTTATTCCTAGTTTTGTTTGTTCAAAATTATGCATTTCATATTTTAATATGTTGCTACTTAAATATATATCTCAGTTGAACCCCCTATGGTTATGTAGCAAAACATAAGAATCCTATTTTCTTTTAAAGATTGTGTGATGCATTTAAAAAATAAGTATATGCATACATTTTTAACGTGTAGACAATTTGCATTCATTTGCACTTTCAAATCCTCTTATCTATTCACATTTTCTCTACTTTTGTTACTTTCAGTATAATTTACATAAAGCATGAAAGTTACCCAGCTGTTCAGTGGAATATATTATTTTCTGCTTTCAAAGACAGTGCAAGTGACATTTTCTGTCCTCAATTTAATACTTGTTTTATTAAATCTCAAGTTAAAGAAACATAAATACCACACAGACCTATGTATGGTGATAATGAGGAAAGATAAGAAATCAGACTCCACAGAGAGTTTACAACATGAAGAATTTCTCTCACATAATTGCATGGTAAATGTATTCCTCTAATAGTATCACGCTGTCCCAAATATGTCATAAAAGTCATTAAATGTGATAGGAAAAAGGTTTGCAAACAAATGAAAATGATCAGAGTACACTCGCTATGCATTTCAACAGATTTTTTTTTCCTTACAAGTAGATATAAAAAGTCTTCTCACTAGCAGATAATGTGAAATAGGAGGCAAATAAACTAAATGTGGTTAATCAAATGAGACAAATTACAGTCCCTTTTATTAGCAGCAAGTAAGTGTATAGACACCTGTCATGTTGCTCTTGACTAGTGAAACACCTGCATGCTGTCACCCTTATCTTACTGGTGTGGTGTCAGCATCAGAAGAAAAAAAAAACTATTGCCATGTAATTACCCCTGTATCCTACTAAGCAGATTATATAATATTTTGAGGAAAAGTCTCTGGTTCATGGAATCTGAAATTCTTGCCAGCTAAGTAGTATTCTTTTTTTTTTTTTTGCCAGACAGTTTGTGTGTTTTTGGTTACTCCCTAAGGCCATAGTGAATAGGAACACTACAACTGTGATTTATATTCACAGATGTTCACATAAAGATTTTCCTATATGATATAGGAAAAATAGTTTCAGGAGTAGAAATCCATTAGCTACTGCTCCTCTGGAAGCAGAGCACGGAAAGAAAATGACTTGAATAGGAAAGGATACTTCCTCCAAGATGAATAATTTTAAGAGTTTTTTAAATGACAGACAAGAATAAAAATCATAAGGAGAGCCCACCAGCACCAATTAAACATGGCATGCACTCACTCATGAGTGGATACTAGATGTAAAGCAAAGGATAACCAGACTACAACCCACAGCTCCAGAGAAGCTAGCTAACAAGGAGGACCCTAAGAGGGGTGCATAGATCCCCCAGAGAAGGAGAAATAGATGAGATCTACATGAGCAAACTGGAAATGGGGGCAGGCAATGGAGGGCAAGGAATGGAGGATGAGAACATAAGGAAATGGGAGGTTCGAGCTAGAACAGGGACAGAGTGGGAGAGCAAAAAAAAAGATACCATGATAAATGAAGACATCATGGTAATAGGAAGAAACAGGGTGCTAGGGAAGTTCCCAGGAATCACAAGGATGACCCCACCTTATACTAGTTGCAATAGTCAAGAGGGTGCCTGAACTGGTCTATACCCTAACTATCTTCATAGAGCCTTCATCCAGTTACTGATGGAAGCAGATAGAGAGATCCACACCTGGGTGCCAGGCTGAGCTCCAGGAATCCAATAGATGAGAGAGAGGAGGGACTCTATAAGCAAGGGACATTGATATCATGATGGGAAAACATACAAAGACGACCAGCCACACTAGCTAGCTCCACTAGCTGTGGAGCCCCATGGGACTAGACTAGGCCCTTTGGATATGCAAGATAGTTGTTTAGCTTGAACTGTTTTGGCAGGGGGCCCTGGCAGGGGGATCAAGATCAGTCCCTGGTGAATGAGTGTGCCTTTTGGAGCCCAGTGCCTATGGTCGAATACCTTGAGCAGCCTTGGTGCAGGGGGAGGGGCTTAGACTTGACCTCAACTGAATGTACCAGGTTCTGCTGACTCCCCATGGAAGACCTTGCTTGGAGCAGGTGGGAATGGGGGGTGAGTTGAGGGGGCAAGGCTAGGGAGCGGGCAGAGGGAGGAGGGGCGATCTGTGGTTGGTATATAAAATGAATAGAAACTTTCTTAATAATAAAATAATATATAAATAAATACATAAATAAATAAATAAATAAATAACAAAACACAATAAGCCTGGCTGAGCAGAGCAGCAGCAGTGGACACAATAAAAACTGTGAATGCCATGAACTCTGTTAGCAGTGTGTAAAAATAAGCTCTCATATTTAGTTTGGGAAATCCTGTCCCATATACTCACTTCAGAGAGGCATTTCATTTTTAATGGAAACTGATGGATTGACTTATTCACTAGTAAGCCTATTCAGTAAGAAAAAAATCAGAAAATGATAACCCTTAAGGGTCCCCCTGGCAGTAGGATCAGGATCCATCCCTGGTGCCTGAGCTGGCTTTTTGGAGCCTACTACCTATGGTGTAACACCTTGCACAGTCTTGATGCAGGGGGCAGGGCTTGGACTTGCCTCAGTTGAATGTACCAGGCTCTGCTGACTCCCCATGGGAGGGCTTATCTTGTTGGAGGAGGGAATGGGGAGTGGGTTGGTGGGGAAAGACTAAAGAGGTGGGAGGAAGGAAGAGAGGGGAGATCTGTGGTTGGTATGTAAAATGAATAAAGAATTCCTTAATAAAAAAGAAGCAAATAACAAATCAAAAATAAAAATAAAAAAAGAGGAAAAATGACAGATTTATGACAGTCTTATACTTCCCTTTTTTCTCCAACAATCTAAATAATCTAGCAAATATTTCTAATATATCTGAAATATTAATATATTAAACTCATTAATCTTATTTAAAAGTTATAAAATATGTCCAATATAAAGGTTAAATAGTGCATTACAATAGGGATGGCAATGTGAGAATGCATGCTTTGTTGGTACATTGCATTATTTTATAATCTTTCCATTGGAGTAATTACAAAATGCCTTGAATAGTTTTTATATGCCAAGTAAAGTTCTCTAAGAAAATGGCATTGTGTATGTTTAAAATTCATGCAATATTGTCATAGATATCTAAGTATTAAATATAATATCTACCTAATATTTGAGTTAACACTTCAGAAATCATATAACTATAATAATGATGCAACTATAATGAGCAAGACTTAAAAGACTTAGACATTGAAGGTTTGATATATAAAAACCAAGTATCTACATTCATATCACACATATCATATAATAATCTAAATTTAAAATATAATCCATGTATACAAGTAAATATCAAATATATCTAACTTCATTTGTTGATAGACATACAGTGAAAAAGAAATGAAGTTGTTGGTCCATGATAAACTTTAGTTATCTATTTTTGATAGGAGTGTCAGGGCAAAGCTTTCTCTAGTGCCATCAGGAAACACGTTAAGCCAATGTGTCACAGTACCATTTATTTCAGACTGAATTACTTGGGTCACAGATTCATCAATGCAAAATAAAATTAAAATATTCTTATTTTCAATTGAATGTGAATTAAAAAACATAGAGCAAGGTTAGAGTTTAAAATCATCAATGGATGCAATAAATTAGTAATTGAAAGTGTTGAAGAATGTAATCTCAAAGCATAGTCACATAAAGTATTAATGACATTGCCCAAAGCAATGAATTCTGTTCAATAGTTAGGAATAAGGACAGATATGATGAAACACACCTTAATCCTAGTACTTGGGAGACACAGGCAGGCAGGCAGGCAGATCTCTGAGTTGTAGGCCAGCCTACACAGCATAGTTCCGGGATAGCCATGACTACCTAGAGAGACCCTGTCTAGAAGGAGGAGGAGAGGGACGACAAGAAAAAGAATCTCTTCTCATTAATTAAAATTATTCAAAAAAGTCTAGCCATTGAAATAAGGCAATGAATAAATAGACAGTCCTTGAATTCTTGATGAGTAAGTTTACCATGTAAGTAGAAGATTGAATTCAGATCCCCAGAAACCATGGAAAGGATAGTCAGTACGTGTTCATATTCTCAATGATTTTATGACAACATGGAAGGTGGAGGCAGGAGGATCCTTGGAATCTGATTGACAGTATTCAAAAGGAGACCTTGTAAACACAAGGTAGAGTGCATAGGACTGACACCCAAGGTTGAGCTCCGTACTCTACATTTGCCATAGTATTCGCACATCTATATACAAACACATGAGCACACACGCATGCGTGTGCGCATGTGCACACACACACACACACAAATTTAAATTTGTAATAGTCATAAAAGATAAAAAGAAGTCAATTTCTAACATTAAAAACTATTAGGAGCCAGGCAGTGGTGCTGCACCCCTTTAACCCAGGCACTCAAGAGGCAGGAGACAGAAGTAAGCAGATCTCTGTGAGTTTGAGGTCAGCCTGGTCTGCAAAGCCAGTTCCTAGACAGCTAGGGCTGTTACACAGAGAAACCCTGTCTCAGAAAACACACAAACAAACAAACAAAAGTAAACAAAACAAAAGCAAAAACAAAACCTCTAGAAACTATTAGGAAAAATCTTTAAAAAAATTAATAAAATTTATTTAGAACCTGTTCATTGAGAAGTTTAAAGCAGAAGATCTCAACTTTGTGAATTATATACTCATCTATTAATTTTATATATCATGTTTTGATTACTTCCTAAAAGATATTTACTTACAACTCACTCAAGATAAAATAAATAATAGTAATTAATTTTTAATTAAAAAATTAAAAATCTATAGAGAATAACCACTGAATATAGTAATGCTAACATCTCTGAGGCATTTGCAAAAAAACTTTACTTGCAGAGAGGAAGCAGAAGCCACATGAAATATGATTATTTGATAACAAAGAGAGGAGAAGGGTTATAAGGATGCTATACATAGATTTCCTTTTAACTGGGTTGTAATTAAACAGACACATTATCTAATAGATAGAAGATCATGAGAGCCATTTGCTCACGACAGGAAAGTGTTATACATCCATTTCATAAGAATATAACATTCTGTCCTACAGATGAGAGAGAAGCTCTTGTAGTTCATCCATGTCAAGGAGCTCAGAAAATGACAAGATTCATGGGGCATTTTACAATGCTGCATAGACATTGACAATTGTTAAAGAGAGGAGATGCTCCTTCTTCTCAAGTCGCCTGAAATCGTATGGGGATTTTCAGGGATGCTGCTTTAGAGAGTCACCACACGCCATGCTGCAGAGGGGTTTCTGGTGATGCGAGTATCTTTGAGTCATTCTTGCTTCCATAAGTAACCTAAACTTACTGGTTCACCAAAAAGTAACCTAAATTTAATGGTTCAGCAAATGAGAATTGGCTGAAGTAATTCATTTGATCAGTAGTTGGTTGTCCTATGAAGGGTGCATAGATATTACTTCATGTTTGCTCAAGGAAAGTTATGCAGAAGTGACTCTATTAAGAATCTTTAAAATCTATTAAATTTTATTAAATTTAAAATTTAATTAAAATCTATTAAAAGTTGGAATTAAGATAGAGGTGTTATGAAGGAAATCAAACACATGAGAATCTAGAACACTGATGGAGACAGTTACTTTGCTGAGTAAAATAAGTAGAGTGGAAACAAGGCAGAAAAATGTAGATTAAGCCTTCCCTACCCCATCACTTCCATCTCCTGTGGATTCCACAGCTCTTCCCCTTCTAACCTCCCACCCACTCCTTTCTTTTTCCCAGCCCCCAACTCCATCAAACACCTCCTGTTAGCCCACAGGCGATGCCTGCCATAAAACCAGGTAGGCTGCCAACAGACCTCTTCTCTCTCTGTTCCTTCAGACCCAGTTCTTCAGTCTCATCCTCGGCTCTGTACAAGAGCACCCATTGCAGCTTTCCCTGCCCCCTTGTTCACATCTCCTGTGGATCCCACAGATCTTCCCTTTTTAACCCCCCCCCCCACTTGTTGCTGGAGAGCTTCTCTCCAGCTCCCAAGTCCTGCCAGTCTCCAGCTACAAAGTCCTGCCAGTCCCAGAGCCCACTTACAAAATAAACACATAGACTCTTATATTATTTAAAATGCTTGGCCATTAGCTCAGGCCTATCATTGTCTAGCTCTTACTCTTATATTTAGTCCATTTCTATTAATCTATACTTTGCCACGTGGCTCATGGCTTACTGGTACCTTACATCTTGCTTGTTCTGGTGGTGGCTCCAGGCAGTCTCCTGTTCCACCTTCTTGTTTCCTCAATTTTCCTCTCTGTTAGTCCCGCCTATACTTCTTCTCTGGCTACTGGCCAATCAGTGCTTTATTTATTAACATATTTGTCATACAGAACATCCCACAGCACCCACTCTTTGCTTTGTAGTAGACCCCAACCCAAGCAGGCAACCCCTGCTAACCCAAGGGCTTATCTTTTCAGGCCACATTAGTGAGAAAGTGGACCTATACGTCTTCTGCTGCTCCTGAGATCCAACCCTTATACCCAGCTCTAAAGCAGGAAACATGCTATTGTCTCATGTTCCTCTCTGATGCCATCCCCAATGGATTAAAAATATCCAAACTCATGGGACACAATGGAAGTGGTTCTAGGAGGCAAATTCACAATACTAAGTGCCTACATACAAATATCAGAAAACTCTCATACTAGAAACTTAAAACAGCACACCTGAAAGCTCTAGAAAGAAAGGAAGTAAGCACACACAAGAAGAGTAAGCAGCAAGAAAGAATCAAACTCAGGGCTAAAACCAACAAAATAGAAACAATGAGGACAACACAAAGAATAAATGAGACAAAGAGTTGGTTATTTGAGAAAATTAGGAAGATAGATAAACCATACCACCACCACCACCCTAAAAAAAACCCAGGGACACAAGGCTTAATTAATAATTCTTCAAGACTTTCATAGGAGAGCTAGTGCCAATACTATTCAAACTATTCCACAAAATAGAAACAGAAGGAATGTTGCCCAATTCATTTTATGAGGCCACAGAAACCCTGATACCCAAATACATAAAGATACAACAAAGAAAGAGAATTGCAGACCAATTTCCAATATAAATATAGATGTAAATATAGTCAATAAAATATCTACAGATCAGTTCCAAGTACACATCAAAAAAATCATAGACCATGGTTGTAGCTGAAACTTTTTCTGTGTCCTGCCCAGTCCACAGCCACTCAGACCCTAGCAAACACACACAGGCTTATATTAATTAAAACAGTATGGTCATTAGCTCAGGCTAACTACTAACTCCCTCTTACACTTAAATCAGTCCATTTCTGTTAATCTATATGTTGTCACGTGTTCCATGGCTTTACCTGTGTGCCATTACATGCTGCTCCCTGGACAGCAGTCTGGTATCTCCTGACTCAGCCTTCCTCTTCCCAGAATTCTCCTCTTTTGCTGGCCCTGCCTATACTTCCTGCCTAGCTACTAGCCAATCAGCGTTTTATTAAACCAATATACAAGGGCATTGTCCCACAGCACATGGTCAAGTAGACTTCAATCCAGAGATGAGAGATGGTTCAAAACATGAAAATTAATAAATGTAATACACAATATAAAAAACGCCATAAGATAATTATTAGATGAGGAAAGGGCCTTTAACAAAATCCAGCATACAACCCAAACTTCAAATTAAATTGAGAGAAACTCAAAACAATTCCACTAAAATCAGGAACAAAACTAGGTTGTTAATTCTATTCATGTCTATTTGATTTAGTACTTGAAGTCTTAGCTAGATTGATGAGACAATTGAAGGTGATCGAGGGGATACAAATTGGAATGGAAGATATCAAAGTATTGTCATTTGCAGATAATATGCTAATGTATATATATATATATAGTTGCACCTAAAATTCTACCAGGGAACTGTGGCAGCTGATAAACACCATCAATAAAGTAGCTGGCATCAGAGTTAAGTCACAAAAAGTGTTAGACTTCATATATACAAATGAAAAAAAGACTGAGAAAGGAATCAGGAAAACAAGATTTTCACAATAACCCCAAATGATATAAAATATCTTGTGGTAACTCAAACCAAGCAAGTGAAAGACATGTATAATAAATCTTTGTCACTTTGGGAAGAAATTGAAGAAGATATCAGAAGATGGAAAGATCTCCCATGCTCATGGATCAGTTGGATTGCCATAATAGAAATGGCCAAGCTACTGGAAGGAATCTATAGATTCAATACAATCCACATCAAAAGTCTGGCACTATTCTTTACAGACCTTTAAAGAAAAAAAATCTCAGTTTCATATGGAAAACATACACACACACACACACACACACACACACACACACACACACAATAGCTAAAACAATCCTGAACAATAAAAGAACTGTTGGAGTTATTGTTATTCCTAATTTCAAGTTGTACTACAGAGATACAGTAATACACAGTAATAAAAATTGCATGGAATTGGCAATAAAACACATACATTGTTCAATGGAATTGAAGACCCACACATAAATCCACACCAATATGGAACCCTAATTTTTTTTATAAAGAAGACAGAAATATACACTGGAGAAAAGATGACATCTATAACAAGTTGTGCTTATCAAACTGGATGGCTGCATGTAGAAGATTGCAATTAGATCTATACTTATCACCACACAAAACTCAGGTCCAAGTGGATCAAAGACCTCAACCTAAGACCAGATACACTAAACCTGATAGAAGAGAAAGTGGAGAACAACCTTGAATGCATTGGCACAGTACATAACTTCCTGAACAGAGCACCAATAGTGTAAGCAAATAAATGGGACCTCATGAAACTTCAAAGTTTCTGTAAGGCAAAGGACACAATTAATGGGACAAAACAGCAGCCTACAGAATGGGAAAATATTTTTTACCAATTACATGTCTCACAAAGGGCTAATACCCTAAACTTATAAAGAACTCAAGAAACTAGACATCAGAAAACCAAATAATCCAATTAAAAAGTGAGGTACATATCTAAACAGAATTCTCTTCCGAGAATTCCTCAACAGAGGAATCTCAAATGGCCAATAACACTTAAAGCAATGTTCCTCATCTTTAGACATTGGAGAAATGCAAATCAAAACTACTTTGAGATTTCATCTTGTACCTGTCAGAATGGCTAAGATCAATAAAACTAGGGACAGATCATATTGGAGAGGATGTGGAGAAAGGGGGCACTCCTCTGTTTCTGGTGGTCATGAAAACTTGTACAGACATTATAGAAAACAATATGGTTGTTCCTCAGAAGACTGGGAATTGATCTACCTCAAGACCCAGCTATTTCACTCTTGGACATATACCTAAAGGATTCTTCATCCTACCACAAGGACACTTGTGCAACCATGTTAATTGCAGCTTTTATTAATAATAGAAACCAGAAATGGTTTTGATGTCTCTCAGCAGAAAATGAATAAAGTCTGGTGCATTTAAACAATGTAGTATTACTCAAATGTTAAAAAAAATGAAATCATTATATTTGCAGGCAAATGGATGAAACTAGAAAAAAAATCATCCTGAGTGAGGTAACCCAAAGAGTGGATATTAGCTATTAAGTAAATGATAACCAATCTACAATCCATAGACCCAGAGAGCTTAAGGAAAGAGGAGGGGTCTGGGGGGATGAATGGATTTCACTGGAAGAGGAAAATAGAATTAGTTTTTGCGGGTGGGGTGGGGCATTTGGAGATTGGAGCGGAATGATCAGATGTTGATAAAGTGGAAGGATTGAGTGCAGAAAGAGATTGCTGGAATTAGGGCCCTTTGGGAGTGTGTGTGTAAACCTAGTATGGAGGAAACTTTCTGGAGTCTATGAAGGTGATCCTGATAAGGACTTTTAGTAATGGGGGATACAGAGTCTTAACAGGCCATCTATCATGACAAGGCTAAGTGTCCAGTGGCTGGACTGTGTGCATTCAGTTGAGTTGTTGGCTAAGGGTGGGGAGGAGCTCTCATGAAAATCTCCAAACAACCCAGTCTGTTGAGACAAATGATTGCTATCTAAAAAAATGATAGCAAGGCCCCATTTCCAAGGACAACTTCCACACCACCCATTGAACATGGAGAAGTCAAGTTGGTGCCTACATGGAGTCTTTATCCCTATGTTCTAGTCTTTTCTGTGTGGGATGGTACTCTGCAGGGTACTGAAAAAAAAAGTGGACACCAAACCAGCCACAAAATCTTTGACCTACAATCTGTCCTGTCTACAAAATATACTAGGTTAATGGCAGCACAGAACTAGTAGGCATAACTAACCAATGCCTGATTTGACTGAAGATCAAGTTCACAAGTAGGACTCATACCTGATACTGCTTTGGTAACCAAGAACCAGGGATTAGATAGCCCAGAGATCTAGGGTAAAACCAAATATTATTGGTTTAAAAAAAGTATCAGTTCAATGATATTAGGAGATGATATTCTGCTATACTCATAGATCAGTACCTTATTCAGTAATCATCAGAAATGTTTACTCCAGCAGCAGATAGAAACAGATGCAGAGACTCACAGCCAGATACTACATGGAGAGAGAGTCTAAATGGGATGTCTCCATCAAATTCCTGCACTCAGAGCTTAGCAAATCCTGTGGAAGAGAAGTCTAAAGATTGTAAGAGCCAGAGGGGATGGAGAACACCATGAGAACAAGGTACTCTGAAACAGCTACACAAGGTTCATATGAGCTCACAGAGACTGAAGCAGCAAGCACAGGGCCTACATTGGTTTGCATCATGTATATATTATATCCTCTTGGTATATAGTATAGCATTTAGCTTAGTATTTTTATGGGACTCATGAATGTGAGAATGAGTGGGTCTCTGACTCTGTGTCTGCTCTTAGGACTCTTTTTCTCCTTTTGGATTGCTGTGTCTAACCTAGATATGATAGTTTTTGCTTCATCTTATATTTTATTTTGTCATGTATGGTTGTCTGTTGGAAGCCTATTCTTTTCCAATGAGAGACAGAAAATGAGTGGATGCAGATAGAAGAGTTGGGTAGGAAGTTGGAGGAATGGAGTGAGGGAAAACTAAAATCAGGATATACTATATGAGAAAAGAATTTATTTTCAATAAGAGAAAAAAACTTGTGCAGCAAAATAAATACTGAAAAATTAACTTCTTGCTTGTTTTTAAATCATTTTTTTCACATTGCATTTAATGGTTCTAAAATTTGAACTGAAATGGCAAAATAGATGGTTATTCTTATTCTGTAGCTAGTTTTTTCCACATTGGGATATGTGATTTATAGGTAATATATTATAGATATCCAGTATCAGATTGATAATGTTTCAGTCTGTTTTTAGTTCACTGAAAGTGTCATCTCGAATGACAGTTGAATTTGCCATGGATAGTGAACTACAACGAAACTAGAAGAATGTAAGTAGAAAACTGACGTAATGTAGTAGTAAATTAGTTTTGGGGTAATCATTACATTGATGAAACTTGTTGGTTCCTGCTTGAATGAGCCATTGGTTGTAATAAGAGGTTAGAAAACCTGTACAAATGACAAGATAATAATTTAGGATTACATAAAATTTTCACTGCATACTCTTCTTGCCTTTTTAAATCTTTGCTTGCTAGCTTCTATTTGTGCAAATCCTTAAAATATAAAGCATAAAAGAGCTCATATTTCTTAGGACTTCTAGAACCAAACTCAGGCCTGACACCTTGAAGCTTGAGTTTGGTGCACAATGCTCTTGAGATAGACAATTAAAATCCTCTTTGAGGCTATTAATTATCAATGGGATGCATAGTATAGAAGCCAGAGGGTCTCAACAGAAACATATTCCTGTTAATATTGTGGTGTTACAAATTTCTGGAAAACTTAGCAGTTCATGCCAAACACTCTGTTATGCCAGATGCTCTTGGGTGTTCAGTCCTGAAAAGTTATGTCCAGAATGGCTTTGATCTCATCCAAAATATCTGTGCATATTAAACCACTTGGAGAAATACAGTGCTTAGGTCCAGCTTCACATGCATGTGTCTTCACTAAGTAGCTGTAAGAGACAGCAACAGTTCCTGTTGATTGGGACTCCTCACTATGTTGTGCTCTGATAGTAATCACATTTCTCAAACTGTGTCTTGGGATGCCAAAAGAGTTTTTTTTTTCAGCTTATGCCACAGAAGCTGCAATTTGTTATATAGCCTGAATTCCAAACAACACATTCAATTTCATCATAATTTACTGGCTGGAGTTAACACAAGATCATTCAGCTTCAAAGATACATGATAAAGATCCTACCTGTATGACACTGCAAAGAAGCTGCAAACATTTTGTTTCAACTATCAGAATCCAAATCTTGCCTAGCAAATCATTTTTTTCCATCCATATGCAGAAAGCACATTTCCTTCAGAAATCTCCAGAGTCATATTTCATTTTGACTTTAGGTTCATCCTGACAGGGTAAGTTATTACCAACGCACTAGTTCTATAAACAGATAAGGCATATTTAATACAGTGTAAAGTTGTGACAAAATCTATCTGAAAATCTGTGCACTGGAGTTACAAGGGTCCCCCAGGTGTACCTGTATGCTATGTTAGCACAGTCCAGCCATGACTGCAACTATGTTACCTATTTGGGAAATGTAAAGATGAGAGGTCAGAATCATCTCTAGTCCATGGCAACCATGAAAGTAAATAAGGCACTTATTGCTGCTGGTATTTTTTTTCCTTCAGGAATCAGTTGTTTTCTATAAAATAAATTTTGTTTCAGAGCTGTTGGTTTTGCTGTTTGAGATTTTGGTTATTTCATTTTAATAATCCTTTCCATTTTAAGTACAATCCTTTGATAATAATGCAAATGCATATAATTTATGGCATCTGAAAACCTACTTTCTTTTAAAAAATAAACTTTATTATAAAAATTGCAAATAAACAAAATAAAATCACACACCAAAATTAACCAGACCCAAGTCTATACAACTCAATGAACTTCTATAGAGTAAGAATAGACATTCAGAATAGGAGCCATGGAGCTTCATATTAAATTTTACACTCAAGTATAAATATATTTTATGTAATTATATACCACCAAAGCTAAAAAAATCCATGAAAAAATTAGAACTAGGATAAATAATTAGCTTTATAACTCTTTCTTAACTTCTGTACTATTTTCTTTTTATTTGAGCCCAGTCTCTTTCAGTCCAAACAGATATTCAGTCATGAGACACACAGTAACACATTGGTCATCAGTGGTCTATATATATGAATAATTATGATGCCATAGGAGAATATTCCCTCGTTTCTGGTGCTGGCAGGGCACTGTGTGGTATTTCTATAGTATTTAAACCATCTCCTGACACTTTTCTCAGAATGCACCCTCATCATTAAATGATGCGTGGCTGCAGTGCTTTTGTGAGCTCTTTCAGTTTCCTATAATCAATTTATAATCTACTCCATTAGACAAAAGCCACAAGAACTAACCTCCTCAGGATGAGCTCTTGTCTATTTTTGGCTCCTGTAATGATGCTGAGTGACAACATCCTTAGCACTCTCAAGAGTTCCATTGTAATAGAGTTTTAATAGACATGTCAGTTGGAGCACTGTCAGTATATATTTGTATTTTTCTGTGTCATAAAACATGTCTAAGTCTATTACTTTTTATTTTTCTGAGAATCCTGAAGTCTCATTTTCATTCTTTCTCTATTTTTTTTTGTCTAACTATATTTCTTCATTTGGAAATTTTGTTATTATTGCTGAGTAGAATGTTGGGAATATATGCTCATTTTAAATTTTATTTTCAAACACAATAGTTTTGTTTTTAGCCCACAATATTGTAACTACTTCTTATCATATGATGAAAAACCAAAGCTGTTGTCACTTCCAACATTTTATCTAGAAATACTCTCTTTGACATCCATGGATACCAGGCACACACATGGTTCACAGATGTAAAACATCCAAATGTAAACTATTTTTTTTTTTATTGAAAAGCACTTAAAGAAGTATTCCACAATCTTAGTCATCAGGGCAATTCAAATAGAAACTACATTGAGATTTCATCTGATGTGAGTCAGAATGGCCAAGATCAATAAAACAAATGACAGCTCACGTTAGTGAGGATGTGAAGTAAGGGGGAACTCATCCATGGCTAGTGGGAGTGAAAAATTGTATAACCACTATCGAAATCAGAGTGGTGGTTCCTCAGAAAACTAGAAATAGATCTACCTCAAGACTCAGCTGTATCAATCTTGGGCATACACCTAAAGGATGCTACAGAGACACTTGCCCAAAGGTGTTTTTGCTGCTTTATTCATAATAGTCAGAAATTACAAACAATTTAGATGTCCATCATTGAATAAGTGGATAAAGAAAATGTACATTTACACAATAGAATATCATTCAGCCATTAAAAAATGAAATCACTGAATTCACAGATAAATGAATTAAGCTAGACAATATCCTCAGTGAGGTAACCCACACAGAAAGATTGTGGTTGGTTATTTTTGCTTTTTGGGGGGTTGCCACCCAGCTCCCAAATACATCACACATGGACGGTTATTTTTAATTATACATGTCTGGCCTTAGCTTGGCTTGTTTCTTGCCATATTTTCTTAAATTGTCCCATGTACCTTTGCGTTTTGGCTTTCTCCCTTCTTTTTTTTTTTACTTCTGTATATCTTACTTTCCCTCTTATTCCATGGATGGTTGGGTGGCTGAGTAGCTGACCCCTGGCACCCTCCTCTCCTTGTTTTCTTGCTCTTTCTTGTCTTTTCTCCCAGATTTCTCCTTCTATTTATTCTCTCTGTCTGCCAGCCCCGCCTATCCTGTCTCCTGCCCCACTGTTGGCCATTCAGCTCTTTATTAGACCATCAGGTGTTTTAGACAGGCAAAGTCACACAGCTTCACAGAGTTAAACAAATGCAACATGAAAGAATGCAACATATCTTTGCATCATTAAATGAATGTTCCACAGCATAAACATATGTAACACATCTTAAAATAATATTCCACAGCATAAAGACAAATATAGTAGTTACTTATACTGCAGATGTTAGCTGTTAAGTCATTGATAAGCAAGTTATGATATGTGTAGCCACAGAGATTAGGTATATGGTAGGGAACTGGGGGGTGGATTTAATCACCCTAGGAAGAGGAAGTAGGTAGTTATGAATGGAAGAAGAGAAGCTGATTGAAATAGAAGGATCAAACAAGGAGGGGAGGTGAAGAGGAAGGGGAAGGAGGGAATATAGCTAACACTAACAGCTATTTGAAGAGGTGTATGAACATCTAATACAGCAGAGACTTCCTAAAATATATTTATATGTGAAGATGATCTAAATGAAATTTCCAAACAACAGGGGAGCCAGAACCCCACTGAACATCTCTCATTTAAAGTTTAATAAAGAAGAATATTAAAAAAATAGAGTGGACATGATGTTGGGAAGAAAAAGTGGTATGGGATAAGGGAGGAATTAAAACAGAGAGTATGGCAGTCAATTTTGTGTCTGTATGTACGAATTCATGTATTCATGCATGTATGAAATTTTCAAACAATAAAATAAAACACCTGGTTAAAAAATCATGAATTTGATCACATAGTTAATTTATAAGAATAAGAATGGCAATGTAACTATTCAAATTCTGAATATGGAATATATTACAGAGTTAATTGTTCAATTAACTATATGTGAAACATCTACACTCACTGAAAATACACAAAATACTTCTTATGGGATATTTTGGTATAATAATAAATGCAGCATATTGTTATGGGGGTTCCCTGATTTGACCAAACCAACTTTAAGTATAACCTTTGATATGGAGAATTTTTAATTTTCATTTTATATTAGATGATATTAATGAATTATCATCAATTTATTTTAGTGTGGTAATGATACATTTTTATTTAAAAATAAATGTCTGCTATTATTGGAAAATATAAGACCAGTTTATTTTATGTACGTTCAACAAAACAAATGTAGCTAAAAGACTAAAAGGTATGCATCAGTGAAGTGTTTTTTTTTTTTTTTTTTTTTTTTTAAGCGAGTATCCATGTAGTCCTTTGGTAATATGCTTGTCTTTCTCCACATATATGTGCTTAACAACCTCTGCTGGGTATGATTGCCTGAGTCTATAATCCCACTGATAAGAAGGAGGAGGTAAGACTATCAGAAGAACTTCAATATTACTCTTACTACTGACTGTGTAGTATATGAGGTCAAGGCAAACTACATTCATGAAATTTGTCTAAGCAAAAACAAAACAAAACAGAAAGACAAAGCCAACAAAATATATCAACTCAAAAAACTGAAAAAAAAAAACAGGACTTGTTGAATTTGTAGGCTGACATATAATGAAAAACATTAATTTGTATTTTCTGTCTGTAAATTGTGTGTGTGTGTGTGTGTGTGTGTGTGTGTGTGTGTTGATAAAGTCAGAGGACAGCTTTGAGGACTCTGTCCTCTCATTCTACCATTGGGGTTTTGGGAATCTGATTCATGTCTTTATGCTGGTGCAGTGAATGCTTTTACACTCAGAGTCATCTCACTGTCTCAGATTAATTTATTAATAAACTTTTGAAAATATTAGAACAGGCTATATGTTGTATATACAGGACACTGAAAATTTGCTATTTGTTAACATTAAGAAATAGTTAAGTGTCTAACTCAAAAATGTACAGAAAAAAATCACAAAATATCTGACTCAAAATTGCACATAAATATGCATATATAAAAAGATGTTTATATATATATTATATATATATATTCTTGAAGTTGCTGTCTAATGGCAAAGAATATATTAGCATTACTATCTTCTCAAAGGGAAAAACTCCTTTACAGTATTCATACACATGAGTTTTGAATCGCATGACTCTTTAGTCTCCTATCTAAGTGTCCCTCAGTTCAATCTTTCATTCACCTTTAAGGTTTAGGTTTTTACAGAAATTAACTAGATGGTCTATCTGCCTTGCTATCTCCTCTCTTCACTCTCACCCTGAGTTTTCACATATCCGTGTCTCCTTACTCTCCATCAGCAAATCCTATAAATAAGTGTCAGCAGAAACTGCAGGAGTCGTTTCTCAACATCCTTGCTGATTAGGCAGAAATCAGCCTGATTTTTAAATTGTTCTTATCAAAATGAGAAAGGTCATGAAAATCACACTCTGTTTAAATCTCAAGTCAGAAACTTGAAATGTAGGGCATGTTTGTGGGAATGTGTAAAGTCAATTCCTAATAGTTCTGTCGATTTAAATTGTGTTGGGGTTATTTCCAACAAACTACTCAATGATATTTGAAAATTTTGTTCTTCTTCATGACTATACTGCTCCAAATCTTCTGCAGACTTTAAGGCTGTCCCTGTGCCTCTCCAAAAGTGGTCCCCTTCAGTCTTTAATTGAGGCACACAGAAAATCAAATTTCTAAGTTTTTCCATCTGTTTGCTCAGCCAATGATTTAAGGGTGTTGGAGCTCAGCATGTCCTTTTAAAAATGCCTTTTGCAGTGTTTTGCCTGTTTTCTTTTGCATGCCCCAATAGAATTCACTTTTGCGTGAACCTGAATTATAGTATGTAAGTGACAGCATTGCTTAAGCATGTGACCTCATTCACTATCATTCCCATGGCCTGGCTATCCCAGTATTCCTCTCAGCCAAAGGAAAGTGCACAGATATATACTAATGCAAAGGTGGAGCACTCTGTCAGATTTGCTTTAGGGATGATTATTACTTTGATACATGACTCCTTTGTTATATTTGGATAAACAAAAGTAAACTAAAGTTGAGTATAAAGTGTGTTTTGATTGAAGTGGACCTTACTTGTCATAGTTATTGAGGGTAAAGGGAACAACAAAATGTATGTAGAACCTTGGTTAATGGAAGGCAATCTGCAGAGTGTCCCTAGGAAATAAATGGTGAAAAAATGCAGTTCTTTATCTTATTTAATTCTTTAAATATCAATAACCCAGGAAAAGAAGATCATATTGCCAGAGCACAAAGCATATTTTAGGTCTCTCAGAATACTGCTGAGTATATCTCTTATGTCTTCAAGGATTACTTTTCTTTTTCATGTCAGGTTAATTCTACCAAAAGGGTTTCAACTTAGAAGAACATTATGGGATCAGAAAAAAAAAAAACTTTTCAATTAACACTGAATATCATGTGAGAATACAGACTACAAAATGGAAGAGTTGAATTTATAAATCTTCAGAATACATATGCATGAAATAGTGAATGGACAGTCATGGCTAGAGTATGGAATTATATGATAAGGTTACATTATGATGATGTAAAAACAATAACTAGAGAGAAGAGGAGACTGGAAAAAATCTAACATGTCACATTAACATCTGAGGGATAATTTGTCTGCACTATTAAGTACCAATAGAGGTAAATTCCAGGGACAGTGAATGTTCAATTAATTTTCTTCATAATGTCTTTGCAAAGCCTCTGGGCTTATTCAGATCATTAGAATTGCTTTCCCAGCCTGGAACAAGAAACATAATTTGCATTAGCCTCATAGAAAGCTTGTAGTTGGGAATCTATAATGAAATATTGCAGTAAAAATTGGAGGGAATTGATGGTTTTTCTCCAAATTAGGAAACACCTCAAACATACAAGAAAATATATCTGACAGATTTGTTTTTTACTTCCTTTTTCTTCAAATGTGCCAGCAAAATCTAACCTCTTTGTTTAATAACACCATTATTTTCACCTCTACTTTTTAAATATCAGAGGGAAAAGCTGCACTTGATTGAAATATGTATTGATTATTAAAAATAATACATATTATAAATATAGAGTGAAATAGTAAAGAAACTGTCAGCTAAGATCATCAGATAGAATATTGAGGAAATTTATTTTCAAATTCTTTCTCTCACAGAAACTTCATACACCAACTTCCCTTTCTTTTCTTTTACTATGTTGTCTCTGAATGACAGTTTCATTGACAAGGCTGAAGATCCCCTCAGAATTGCTCAATTACCATCAGTATTATTCTTTCTGCATTTTGAGATGTTATTACTGTTTCATAAATTGATTACTTGATCACTTTTAAAAATAATTTTAATCGATTAAAAGAAATTATGTGTGCATATGTGAGTGTCTCTGTATGTATATGTTCACGTATGTGCAGATGGCAAGCAGGCCTGAGTCATCAAATTCCCCTGATGCAGAAGTTATATTTAGTTTTGAGGATTCTGGTATGGGTGCTGGGAACTGAATCCAGGTCTTTTGCAAGAGTGGTACTTGTTCCTAACTGTGGAGCCAAGATCCCCATAGCAGGCTTTTTTTTTTTTAAATATTTCTCTGCTCTTAATATCTCCATGTTCCATGAAGCTTGCTTATGTCTCATCTTCACAATGAATACTTCCTATTTTGATACATAAATCTTCATTTAATAATTCTATCACTATCATTCCACAATTAGGAACAGGAGCTTCGATTTTGTCTCCTCAGACTCAACACCACATTCTACTCTTCAGTGCTCTGAAACCTGGTCATGTACTTGACAGTGCTGATCACCATAATGAAATATTTATATTTTGCCCTTGGATTTATATCAAGGTATTACTAAGATACCTTGATATAAATAGATTCAAATAAATAGATTTTATTTGAAAATACATTTCTGTGGAAGTTACTTGAGTATTGATAATACCTCCCTATGAGTTTTTTTCCCAAATCCATGTTCAACCACGACAATTTTTGTTGTTATGATTCATTTCTAATTTTATCTTGAGGTTTCTATTAAGTATAGCCTTGGCTGGGAGATCCATTTTCTTGGAGAACCATCTTCTAAAAGAATGTGTTACATCCTGTCAATCAACTACATGTGAAAACAATTTATGCATCTGTACCTAAAAAGCAGAGAATCAAATAATATATAGTGAAAGTCATAAGAGTCATACAGAAAAATTCCAAGTGGTTTCTGTAGTTTCCCTTTACTTAATTAGGAAATGGAGCTAAATTTTTCCCAACTCAACTGTGGCTGTTCATAGTGACTTCCCTCTGAAGAATACATAGAAAGGAGGAAGATAAGATTTGTTCAGCAGAAGTCTTAAGAATTTGTTAAGCAAAAGTATTATCTCAACCAGGTGATTAAAGTTAGCTACAACAGTGAAATGTCTGTTGATAGTATATTCAACTATCTCAATAGAATGATGTGAATAGAATATGTCTTTATCTCCAGATCTTTCTCTCAGTACACAATACCCCAGGCTAATCTTCTCCAACAGAACATCATTGCATCTATCAGTATTGTTCAAGCAACTATCATTTTGTACAAAGGTGTAATTTTATAGCTGATCTTAACCAAGTGGATGTATACACATTTCTGGAAGACAGAACAAACCTCTTTAGCTTCAATACCCTCTTTCCACAACATAACATGTTTTACATAGAAATTACCTTCAAACAGCTTAGATTTCATACCTGTCTCAAAGGAGTGGTATCTTGTTTTATTTATCAGTCTACTTCTGTTCCTGTCAATGACAAACAGCTTTCTGGAAGTGTGATGACCCTTGCACACAGGCCAGAAAAGGAAAAAATGCTCATTGACTGTGGCTTCTTTCATTTGACCCTCATGTCCAAGCCTGGCTAATGGTATCTCCTCCAGCAACACTTATTTTACAGTCTGGTTCCATATTTTAGTTTTCTCAGTCAATAAAGACATTGACTCTGTTTTGTTCATATAGATATAGTATCTTGTTTGCCTGTTTCCTCTCACATATATTAATGTTGTAAATACTACTAATAAGCTTTGGTATATTAGTCTAGAGTTAGGTAACATAGTATTTTGTTCTTCTCCAAATTTCAATAATAAACAAATATGAGGACCTCTAAAAGAGG
The DNA here is from genome assembly GCA_902168405.1 of Peromyscus aztecus. Taxonomy (NCBI): domain Eukaryota; kingdom Metazoa; phylum Chordata; class Mammalia; order Rodentia; family Cricetidae; genus Peromyscus; species Peromyscus aztecus. Next base: position 24,693 of record CABHPQ010158990.1, read on the forward strand.
TCAGTATCTTTAAGGGCAGTGGGAAATTTGTAATAGTAATTTACTAATGTTTCTGGAAAAAGTAAGTTTTACTGAAATAATATAAAGTGTTCATAGTTTCAATAAGCTACTGAGGTTTGTCAGGATCTTAAACATTATCACTTTCATTTGTTAGCATTGTAGGTAAAATTCAAGACTTGATGTAATTTATATTCAAGATTATGTGCATACATTTCCATTGCATCAGAAATATATAGGAGGTTCAATTTTATAGGAAAAAAACTAAAAGAAGTATGCTTAGAGGCAGACTAACATCTCCTTAATTTCATTTAGGGTCCAACTTAAGAAAATATTAAAATCATATGTGTAAAATTTAACACATATAAAAATAAGCCTTTAGAAATATGATTCATTTGTGGAAAATATGTATAAAAATAATCACACAGAAACATATGAATTTTCTGGATATCCAAATGAAAAATATTTCTATAGTTTCCATATTTTGGAATTTGTGAACTATAAAGAGAATTATATTAAAAGATGTTATACAAAATTAAATCACTAAAACTGGAAAACTGAGTTTATGGAGACAAAATACTGAAGAATTGTTCCTGAGTCAGGCCTTATGTAACTAGAAAGATTCTGGTGTTTGTCTCTGAGATGAGGGATTCTGAAAGAAAAAGTAGAGTGAAAACTGGTGAAGAGAACAAAGTTGGATAAGAGGTGTGTCATGTCTGTGAAACATGAATCTGGGCGATATTAAGAAGATGAAAGAACCCAAACCAAGCAGTATGAAAATGTATAAACGAAAAATATAATTATCATCATAATGAATAATATCAAGAAAAATTCAACTGATATAGTCTCACTGGTGGTCTGTTATATCAACCTTGTTATACATTAAAACCAACAGAGACAAAACTGGCCTGCTTACTCAACAATCTTGTCACACAGCCAGAATTAGATCCCAGGTCATCTGACACTCAGCCCATTTATATTTTTTAACAGGAAGAACATAAGCAATTTGCATAAATAACTCAGGCATATCCAGACAGCTTACAATACAGGAGGAACAAGGTCCAGAGTGGAACCTACTGATTTCATCGTGGAAAAGAAGAACCATCTTCAATGATAAGAAATGATGAAGGGGAATTGGAAGCTTAGAGGACAGTTGAAGCCATTTTAAGGTCACATTGTAGCTGAAAGTTTTCCTGGGTCCCAGCCAATCTGTCCTGCAGCTGCTCAAACCCAATTAAACACACAGAGGCTTATATTACTTGCAAACTGTATGGTCTATGGCAGGCCTCTTGCTAACTAGCTCTTACATCTTAAATTAACCCATTTCTATAAATCTATACTTTGCCACATGACTTGTGGCTTAACCAATACCTTTACATCTTGCTTCTCCTGGTGGCAGCTTGCAGCATCTGCCTTGCCTCTCTTGTCTCTTCCTGTCTCTCTGTTTGGATTTCCCGCTTACCTCTAAGCTGCCTTGCCATAGGCCAAATGGCTTTATTTATCAACAATCAGAGTAACACATATTCAGCATACAGAAAGACATCCACAGCATCACATTCTTTAAGAGAGTACAGTAGATTAAAAGGATTGAAAGATAATTGGGTAGATGAAGAGGGAGATGTTGAATTTATGGTGATTGATGTGGCATCTGCACACTTCTTTGAGCCATGCCTGGAAGTTCAGAAGCATGGGCATATAAACATATTATGACAATGAAGTCTCCACTAAGCAAAGATTGATTGAATAGGTAATAAATTTTAAAATCATATCAATTAATTCCACTGATACTTCATTTTCGAATGGAACAAGTAAAATGCATTATATACCAACACTAGAATTTGTTATTTTAAAGAATTAAAAAAAATAATAACTCATTATGGACATACCTCCATTTCAACAATTTTATGGCACCAAATTGAAAAAAGTTATCTCTTGTGCTCATAGAGGTTTACAGAGACTATATTTTTTCATTGTATAGTAGAAGAAAAGGCAATGGGTTAAAGGGAAAATCAGATACATAAGAAATAGAAGTTGGTTTATAATCTCTTACATATATCAAATACTACACACTCCTTTTCTCTGAATAAGAATGTTTAATTTTAAGTAGTTTGTTCTTTCAGGAGAAAGTTTACGACCCAACTTCAATGGAGGTCCTGATGCCACTAAGACTCCTTTCTCAAAGAAAGTGAAGTTCTTCATTTTATCTGATCTCATTCTTTTTATCATTTTCTATGAACTCTTAACATGCACAAATCTATATTTTGGAGGTGTGTGTAAACAGAATGTACTTAGGCTCCTGAGGGAAGGTCATTACAAGCAATGAGGTAAATGAATGTGCCTGGCTTCCTTCATAGAAGGTACTTGGAATGCTGATTTTGCTCTTTGAAGCTCATGCTTCTCATTGAAGTATCTGGCTAAGGGACCTGCTTGCTACTTAAATATTAGATTCCAAGTTTGTGTAATATACACAGTTCACTTAAAAACATTTACCCAACGATTAGAAAAACTAATTTGCTAATGAAATACTATCTTAGTTAGGGGTTCTATTGTTGTAATGAAACACTATGACCAAAAGCAAGCTGGGAAGGAAAGGGTTTATCTGGCTTATACTTCCACATTGTAGTCCATCATGGAAGGATGCCAGAACCAGAACTCACAAAGGGCTATAACCTGGAAGCAGGAGCTGATGCAGAGGCCATGGAAGGATGCTGGGGATTTGGTACAGAATCATGTAGACTGTGCTTGCTGCTTCAGTATCTATGAGATCATATGCACCAGGGTATTGTTCTGGTGTCCACCATGCCCTTTGGCTCTGACAGTCTTTCAGCATCCTCTTCCATAGGATTTACCTATCTCTGAGGGGAGAGACTTGATGGAGACATCCCATTTAGACACTCTGTCCACATAATGTCTGCATCTCTGCATCTGTTCCATCTACTGCCTTAGGAAGTCTCTCTGATGATGACTAGATAAAGTCTCTGGGATGTCTAGTCTCTGGGTCTTATTTACTCCACCAGTGTTGGGTCTTGGTTCCTTCTCATGGAGTGGGCATTAAGTTAAATCAGACATTGCTTTGCCACTCCCACAAGTTCTGTGTCAATATTACCATAGCATATTTTGTAGGCATAATAGATTGTAGGTCAAAAGTTTATGGCTTAGTTGGTGTCCAGACTTTTCATTTCTGTAGACTGCGGAGTAACTTCCTGCAACAAATAGACTAGAACATAGGGGTGAAGGGACCAGCTCAAATTCTCTGCATTCAATGAGTTGCATGGGTTTGTCCTCCTCGGTGGGGCCCAACTGGAAATTTGCAAAGAGCAACCCTTTTTTTTTAGCAACAGCCTACATTGTTTGGGGATTTCTGTAGGAGCCCCTTGGCCAACAACTCAATTGAATACAATCCAGTCCAGATACTGGAAGCCTCATCTGGTGACAAGAAATGGCTAGCTGAGACTCTCTATCCCCCAACACTAGAAGTCCTCATAAGGATCACCTTCATGCATTCCTGGAAGTTTCCACTGAACTAGGTTTCCTCACAACCTCCAAATACCTCCCATTCCAACCATCTCTTTCCAACATAACAAGGCAGCTGTGTGTATGAACTCAGAGCAGTTATGACAGCATGCACAAGATCTGTGCAATCTTAAGTCAGTCCAAACCCAACAGTGGGGAGAGAAGTGGGCATGAATTCTTTCTACCTCTAGCTAAGAATCTACTTGCAATTGGTAGTTTCTGGGAGAGAAAGAGACCATTTTCTTTAAAGGTTTGCCACTTGTGGATGGACGACACTTCAGTGGAAGGCCCTGCATCCAACAGTACATTTGCAGCATATTTAAACTTGATGCATTTAAAATCAAACATACAGAGAAAGAGGTGTAAGTCAGAGAAGAGTTTGCGGAGGAGCTGAATATGACAAGAACACATTGTACAAAGTTCTCAAAGAAGTGACTTTAAAAAAGGAAGCAGTTTGTCTACAGTGGAGGTATCTGAGGCTACCAGGCTGGGCTGACTCCCCAGGAGAGAACTTGCATTGGAGGAGGTGGGAATGGGGGATGCATCTGGGGGATGGGCTGAGGGGTGGGAGGAGGGAGGACGGGGGAATTCGTGACTGATATGTGAAATCAAGTTAATTATAAAATAAAAATATATATTAAAAAAACAATACACATGAATGTGGGAAGGAGATTGCAGGAAAAAGGAGGAGGGTACAGAAGAGGGAAGAGTACTAGAGAGGATGTTATAACATTATACACATATAAAATTGTCAAAGAAAAAAATTCTGTTATAAAGTTACATATGCTGTTTTTGGGAAATTGTGATAAGAAATTGGCTGTGAATGAAAATTTAAAAAACAACCCTACTTCAAAAGAAAATAGAAAACAATTTGGATATACTAATGTTAAAGTAAAAAGAAAAATCACTAAGAAAAGATAAAGAAGAAATGTCTTTGATTTCAAGGCAGCCAAAAAAATGTTAAAATGGTTAGTGAAAAGGAATAAATCAGAGTATTAAAACCAAGAACAACAGGACAAAAGCAAAACAAAGATTTATTTGTTAAATAAAAAAAAAATCAAAGATGTACATGAAAGAATGCTGCCAGCAAAAATATTTTATGATGTATTTGTCCTGAATACATGAATACATTTCACAATAATACAGATGATGGTTTATAGCACAATGTAGCAGGTCAGAAGCATTAATGTAGAGCTCACATGTAAATGACTATACATGAATATTATCTCTTTTTTGTAGGGAAGTGAATACAATTATTCTAATCAGATACTAATACTCAGTCCTAGAAGTGAAAAATTAAAAGGTCAACATTTTGGCCAGTTGAGGCAGGCAGAATTGCTGCACCTTTCAGATAAGCTAGAGCCTGTGCTATACTGCTCCTGAAAAGGGGGTGGGTGGGTTGAGGCCAGCAATGGTCAGCAGATTCCAGAGCCTATCAGAAAGCACCAACTTAGCAATAAGCACCAAGGCAGACCTATACTCAGGATGGGGTGGAGGGTATATAAGACTTACCCTTTCCTAAAAATAAAGGACATCTAGTTTGTAACCTCTCAGAGTCTGTGTCTTGCCTCCATATCTCCTCACCCCCTGCCCCCAGGGCCTAGAGACTTCACCAGACTAACAGCAACTGCCAGTGTGTGCATCAAGAGTGTCAACTGTTTTACTGAATGTGCTATAACAAAACCTAGGGCTGGCTTTACAGAAATGTAGTCTGTTCAGTTATATAGGGCTCTCTAGCAAAAGTAATCTGTTTGGTTCATAACTGCTTCCTCCACTCTGAAATTATGAGAAACATAAGGGCAAGAGATCCCCAGTATTTATTGTATACAGGTTCTCAATATTATGGAACACTTTCAGCATTTTATTAAACTACTTGACATACTTTTTTGTCTGTTGCTCAAACACACCACTATAATGAGATATTTTTTGCTGCATAGGATTTTTCCAAAAGAAATAAAATATATGTGTTCATAAGTGTTTGTTTATAAATATGCATAATCACCTTTTCATAATAATTTAAGACAGAAGTAATGTGGTATATTCCAAATGCTTGGATATTATTTAATCAAAAGATATTATTGATCTTGTAGCAAGGAAAGACCTTACAGAAAGTTATAGTCACTATACCCTTCTTTCATCTTTAGGTAGGTTGAGAATTTAAAAAGAAAATTTTCAGTAGTATGCAATAAGTGCATGAGAAATGTTATCAGTTACATGTAATGAATATTTTAGATACATTATTACAAAACTACATGTACTGTATACAAGTAATTATTGAAAAATATATATTCCATAAACCAAATATCTACTCTAATAACAATAAATTAGATCTAAGTGACAGAACATATCGATGAAATGTCTACATTATAAGGAAAATAAAACCCACAAGCACATACAATTTTATTTCAAAGGAGATGGAGTAATATAATGAATAACTCAATTTTATGATAGCTAAGCATAAATATTACATTCAGTGGAGAGTGGTTTTTCTAAATCACTACAATTAAAAGTATAGCAAGTTATTTTAAAAGAAGCATATAAATCAAAAAAGGAAAACAGAATAATAAAAGAAGCTAGAAAGAAAGCATTTGTTATAACAACAGCAAAAATAGCTTGTGGTAGTTAATATGAGTGCATTATACTTCTCTGTTGAATTTATATGTCTTTCAATCAATCAGTCAGTCATCTATCTTTATACAATTCTATGATAAAATAAATCATGCAGAGCCTTTAACTGAAATAAAAAAAGGACTTAAGAATATAGCAGAACATTCACAAAGTGGAATGGCGGCTTGCAGTGACAGGTGGAGCCAATATTGCTTCTCTTCCACTTTTCTGAAGAGAATGTTTGAGTAGTTTAGCACTCTAGAATGAAAAAAAAAGTACAATTTCTTGAAAGCAGCTTGAATGTTGTATCAAGTATGTTTTCAAGAGGTTTAAAAATTGTATAACTTTTCATCAAGAAATTGCTCTTTTCAAACCACAATAAAAAGAAATAACATGTTCTATGCTATGTAGGAACTATTTATTGCAGAAACACTTACTAAAAAGAAAGTAAGAAGATATGGTACTTGTCTCATAATGGGAGTTTAAATGGTTCAAGAGAAAATGAAGTGTCTTACAAATTAATATGAACTAGTTTTAATTTATTAAGGAACGAATTCCTACATAATGTGTAGCCCCATATGTTAACAATTCTCATCTCTGACACCCTAAGAGCTATAAAAGGTTATATGTACATATTTTACTGAATGTATACATTATAAAATATTCCATATAGAGGTGCATGTAAAATAGTAAAATATTCAAGACTTGTGCTTCACAATTTACGTGTGATGCTCATTGTTTTCTTTTCATTTTTGCATCCTATATATTCTCTGTTAGAGTGATACGTTAATGTTAAAAGTTGAAAGTGAGAAGTAGATTATCTACAACAACATACAGGAGGGGCTGGAAGCATGGCTCAGTAATTAGTAGACCCTGGTGTTCATTTATGAAAATCTGAGCTTAGATTCCAAGACTCACAACAGGCAGTTCAAAAATATCTGTATCCCCAGCTCTAGGTGATCCCAAACCTTCTTCTGCCCTTTGCAGGTATGAACACACATGTACCTGTACACACACACACACACACACACACACACACACACACAAACACACACACACACACACACACGACTACATGACCACATACATGATCATAAAAATAAACAAAATAAAACCTAAAAGGGAGAGAAAGGAACACAAATTAGTATACTAAGAAAGTTGATATGATATGAATTAACTTTTAAAACAGTAAATTTCCCACAAACTATAAACAAATGACAGTGATTGATATAATATTCAGTTTGTAAGGTTTAGCTGTATAATGATCATGGATCCATTCTTAAGATCTGAACCCATAGGAAAAATAGGGAAAAAAATCATGTCAAATTCTATAGATTTTGCTAAATCTTCAAGTTTGTCCATATATTTAAAAAGTTAAATGAGATTTTAGGAAAATAAGAGGAGAAATTCGTCTCCAGTGTTGGGTTTACAGGTACTCACTGCCCTGAGGGGATTTTCATATATTTCCTGGAAATCTCAACTCAGGTCCTCACTGTATACCGAATGCTTTAATTACAGTCTTCTCCAAAGTGCAAAAGAAATTTTATATATATATATATATATATATACATATATATATGTGTGTATATATATACGTATATATATACACACACATATATATATACATATATATATATACACACACACACACACACACATATATGACAGTCATTGGTATCCTGCCAAGCTTCAAGTCTTCATTATAAATGGGAAATACGTAACTCACATGGTCATCATCGTGGAGCCTTAGCTCAACCTGTGGACCAGCAGTACCTGGTAACAGGGCCCCAGGCTTTGGATTATGTCCAACCAGACTTCAAGTGGTGATTCTCACTCCTCAGAGCAGTGTAAACTGAGGAATAACTTTTGGTGTCTTGTGTAAAATGGGCCTGAGTCACCCAGGGCCCTGGCCATGGTGGTCAAAGCCGGATCTAAAATACTTGGCTATTCTTACCACGATCCCACTCTTGGTGCTTTTGACCATGCAGGCTGTACAATTCTGATGTCTTTTATGATAGGAAATGATCATCAATGGCAGCCCAAGAAGAGAAATTCGTTGAGCAATGAGATATCACAGAAAAATTTACTCTCAACTGTCTCAAATTTGTTTGAATGGAATTTGATTCTATTCAGTTCCACCCAGTCCAAAAGAGGCTTGCTCTGCCCTATTCTGTTGTTGTTCCTACTCCTATTACAGTGGAATTTGATCCTCCAAAGTAATTCAGAGTCTTTCTGAGAAGAAAGAGACAGTGAGGAGTTACCAGGTCAAAAGAAAAGGTCAGAGCCTTGATGATGAATGTAAGCAGAAACAAACTGAAGTGTGGCCAACAGACATGTTCTTTTAAGAGCAGCATGACAACATAGACTTGAGAAAAGACTCCTGAGAGTGGGATCATGTGAACGTGCATGAGGGAACCTATGCTGACCTCAGGGACTTAATAATTCCTTTCTCTTGCTAGAGTAATTTGATTTTCATAAAGGGTTTTCGATATATGATAAATGCGCTATTTAGGGTTCCTATTGCTGTGATGAAACACCATGACCAAAAGCTACTTGAGAAGAAAGGGTTTCATCTTACACTTCCAGGTATTCATCCATCATCTAGGAAGACAGGGCAGCAACTCAAGGCAGAGTCTTGAAGGTAGCACTGATGCAAGGGTCCTGGAGGAGTGCAGTTTACTGGGCTTACTGGCTCATGCAAGTAGTTTACTCAGCTTGTTTTCAAGCGCACCCAGGACCACCAGCCCAGATGTGGTGCTACTCACAGTGAGCTGGGTCCTCCCATATTAATAATCCATTTGAAAATGCACCCCAGGCTTACCTACAATCCAGTCCTGTGCGGTGGCTTTATCGGTTGTGTTTCCCTCTATCCAGATGACTACCAGGAGTCAAGCTGACCTAAGAGTAGCCAGCACACTAAGGAAAACATGTTTTTTTTTTTTCCCCTCAAGATTGGATTCTGACCTCCAAGAAGAAAGCAGCCCCTAAATATGGTGACAACTTTTTAATCACTTTTTATTTTGATAACTACTACATTTTTTAAATATTTGTGACCTTCTGTTATTGTTTGCTTTGTTTCATGAGGTTTTTTTTCTTCTTCTTTGATCATTTTCCCAACTGATAGTGAAATACAGAATGCTGGGGTTTTTTTTTCAAATGGTATTGAATTTTTTTCTTTGATGTCCTTAGTAGAGATTTCAGAACAGGATACAAAACAGAGATAATTAATTGAAGAGAACTTCTCACTTTGTTTTATGCTGAAAAATTCATGTTTATCTCAATTTATTTATTTTAAAAAACATGTATCTCTCTCTCTCTCACTCTCTAACTTTATCTAATTCTTTCAATACTCTTCTTTGCTTTGGAATTCTTCAACTTACCTCATACCCCCCTCTTCTATTTATGGAAATATACTGATATTATTCCCTTGGGGTTAAACTAGTTCACTTTTTATTATGAAACTGATGAATGTTTCATCATCAGTGATGGGACAAAAATCAGAAATAATGCTATAAAGTAAAATAGTGAATACCCATATGAAAGACTAAAAGATGTTCATTTTTGAGATATTCATTTTTAAGTCTTCCTCTGAGTAACACAGTTTAATTTTCCTAATATTTCAAAGTTTAATTACATTTCATTATTTGGTCAAGCATGGTTAATAAAAAGTTTAAGTTTAATAAAATACTCTTTAAGATACCAAATGTGTTAAGTAACCCACCTGACCATACAAACATTCGAAATAATAGGTGCAATAAAGTGCACTGTCCTCACGTACCTTACAGCAATATCCGTTATTGGAAGCCCCTTCAGCACTCATAGTTACAATATGCAATCAAGCTTTCTATTTCCATATTTCAGCTAAGAGATAATGTATAACATAGCATAGATATCTCAGGAGAATATTTTTGTTAATATTTTAAGTAGTAATAATGCTGTAATTTATTCAGGAGATCATTATGATCTCACTACAATAATCAAATAAAAATCATATACGCTGTGTCTAAGAAATGTGAATAAGTATCATCTTCCCTGTATGCCCCTTCCTTGACTCCATTAAAAAAATTGTATTTTTCTCCTATGATGACAAGACGGGAGTCATAATCACGATGATCACCAAGGGCTTTGAAGAAATAAGATAGTTTCACCTTCATTTGCCTGACTTCCCTTTCATTCCATACAAATTCTTTCCTTCTTCTTTTCACACCCCCCTCTTTCTCTGAGATCTGGAGTCTGTCAGGAGAATCTTTAATATTTTCAACCTAAAGCATCATGATGACTTGGAATTGCTAAAGTACTGGATTGTTTTTTAAGGCACTCAGAATGGTCCAGCATTTGACATACCATAGTACACTTTCCTACAAATACAGCCTCTAACAAAACTAGGCTGTCTTGAAGCCCTGGCTACAGAATTGTTTTCCTAAATCCTCATGCCATGTGTGCCCAGGCAGACTTTGAGGGGTTCTTGTTGTGAGATCTAAAGTCCTTATGAGATTCTCTAAGACAAAGAACCACATCAGTAGGGCATATGTTGGTTCCATGTGTGCCAAGTGTGTCTGTGACAGGATGATGTGGGCGTTCCTTATTGAGAGACAGAAAATTGTTGTGAAAGTGTTGAAGGCACAAGGATCCAGTCAGACAGCAAAATAAATACACAGGTTTTTTTTTAATGATACAAGTCAAGGCTTGGTTAAAAAAAATTAAATATGGTTACCAGTACTAATACTTTTCTTGTTATATATATATATATATATATCTACATATATATCATATCTATATATGTAATATAAATATTACATGCTGCAGAAGACCTACCTTCTTCTGCAGCATGTAATATTTATTTATAGTATACTGAAGTGCAAAATAACTGTGATTTATGGTGATCTTTACTTGCTAGGAGACCCTGTTATCTGTCCTTCATATGCTGGTCTATTCACAGAAATATGAAAAATCTTCATATTGATGCTAGTAATTTTAAGTTTTACTAGTCTGTATTTATAAATCAATTCCAGAGACAATGTTTTCTGCTCCCAACAACCATGGCACAATATAAATCACTTTGTAAAACTCTTTTGGTTTACTGCCTTCATTTATTTAATCAAACCCTTGCAGTATGAAAGCTAAAAATTAGAAGGCAAAATTATTCTAAATCAGAGTCCCATTTACTATTTGACTTCTCCTCCAATTTTTCTTTTGATGTGTTTTATTTTGTACCTCAATTACTTATAAGAGTATTATTTTTAAATTTCAATATACTTCCAATTTTAGTAGTTTACAAACTTTTAAAGATTAAGAAAATCCTAACTTTCTGGGTGCTTTATGTAAACCAAACACAGAGAATAAATTATCGAGGCAACTGTGTATGTACACTATTATTATATAAAGATAGGAGCTAAGGAAGTATAAAATAGACCAGGATAATGTTTTCTTCAATGAAATCAGGAATGTATGTGAGGTTTGTGTAAAAAGTTAAAACAAAAACATGGTAAGATAAATTCCTACAGATGATATGAAAATTTATTAAAGTTTTGAAGTGAAGATAAGGTGTGGTAACATCTTTTTGGTTAGATAGTTTTGGGGTATTGAGTAAAGATTTAATAAGTGTTTCTTTCATATTTGATATAATTGGTTCATATATATTTGCTATCTTTACCACAAAACATCAGAACTGCCAATACTGAATTTGGTAAGGAGCTAAAAATCTGTATCTGAGATTTTCAGCACCTACTCAAACCTGAGAGCATGACTGTGGGTGTGAAGTGTGATATGTGAAGTGTGGCTCTGCTTTGCTACTTAGAGGATGAGTTCCTGAGATATGACAGTGCTCTGTTCCGAATGAAGAAATGAGAAGCAGAGAAGTTAAAACACCATAAAAAATAACTTTGTAATTACTTTAAAGTTGTGTTCCTCTAAAATTTTGCTAAATATATTTAATGGGATGGTCAAAATGAATTTTATATAACATTCTGGTGTACATTTTTAATAAATACAACTACCAGAGGTTAACACTGTTAGAATTTCTGGTACCCACATCATTATTTCATAAAATTCGAGACATACTAAAATTTGGGACCATTACTTTTTTATTATGTTTTATTTCATCTTTGAGATTATAATAAAAGTAAATCATTTGCCTTGTTCGCTGTCCTTTTTCCAATTCCCCTCACATGTAATCCCTTGCTCTGTCTCAAATTCATGGCTTCTTGTATTCTTTAATTTTTGAGACATATCTGTGTGTATGCGCATACATTGTTCAATCTACACTGTTACTTGTATGCCTATGTTTTCATGGGTAATCAGTCAGTAGTGGATAACCATTTGTTATGCTTCTTCCCCAGGGAAAACCAATTTTTCCACTTTCAGCATTTTTTGGTTGCCTGTGTTTCCTTGGGTAGGGCTGAAGACTCATGAACTTTCCCCTTTCCATCTTAGTATGTCATTGGTGTCATCCTTGCTCAGGTCTTGGTGAGACTTCATGGATACAGCCTCTCTGAGATTATTGGAGACCCAATCAAACAGGAAACTTCCTGTTCCTCTGGCTCTTACAATCTCACTACTCCTCCTTCTGCAGGGATCCATGAGACTTAAATACAAGGGTTGTGCTGTGGATGTGTATGTTGGGATTGGGATTTACAACTATGCATGTTGATTGGTTGTGGTTTTCTGTAATGTCCCATAAGCTGCAATGAGAAGTTTCCTTGATTAGGGCTGAGTTCACCCTTTATCAGTATATATGGGGATAACTAAACATAATTAGAGATTATGCTGGGAAGTTCGTCTCCAAGATCCATGACTTCACTAACTCCAGGTATTTGGTTGGTTTACCAAGTCAACATGGTTTTCCTCTTGCTGAACAATTCTTAAGTCTAATTGTTCAGCTTTTGGTTGCCACCAAACTATGTGGGTGGCTATTTCATCCTTAGGCTTGTGTTGTGATGGTTCTTGTTGTGGTTCATAGACTCAAGCTGGATAGAACTATCTGTTGCTTCCCTCATTTGCAAGTATTTATGAGGCCTTTTGATATCTTTATTTTCTCCTCTCTTTTTCTTCTTTATGTCCAAGTCTGTTAATTTGTGTCCTCTCTTTCTTTTGGTTGTTGGACCAAGGGTCTATAAATCATTTTTATTCCCTCATATAACAGTAGCTTAAATTTTTGATTATTTGTATTGTTTTCTTTTTTTCTATTTTACTATTTTTGCTTTGATTTTTTTTTGTTATTTCTTGCCATCTGATGAGATTGAGTTTAGTTTTCTTCTTATTTTTCCAGATTTGGCAGTTGAATCATTCTGTCATTTATTTAAGCTCTATTGGATATTTCAATGTAAATCTTAGAGCAATAAATTTCCATCATAGGAAGGCTTTTAATGTGTACCAAAGGTTGTTCTGCTCCTTGTTTTCATTTTCAACTAGTTTCAGGAAATTTTCCTTCTTTCTTGATTTCTTCTTTAACTCATTCATCACTGACAAATTGATTAATATCTATGAGCATCATTGCTGAGATGTTTATTCTCCATGATTTGGTATATTTATTAGAAATACGTTTACTGTTGAGTTTAAATTTTATTGCATCATGTCAGATAGGACACACAGTGTGGTTTTTGTCCTTTTGAACATTTAAAGATTTGTTCTGGATCCAAGGATGTGCTCTATTTTAGGGAAGCTTCAATTTTCTGCTGACTTTCAATGCACCTTTTTTGTTCTGGATGCTTCTTAGTATTTTAAGTAGTGTATCTTGTGGAGACATTTTTTCATCTTATCTATTGGAGTTTCTGCGTGCTTCTTATATCTGTATAAGTTAGGAAAATTGAGTTACCACTTGGTAAAATATAATTTTAAAAAATTTCTAAAGATTGTGAGAACCAGAGGAACAGGAGATCTGATTTGATATTATGTCTCCTAGAAATGATGGGGAAGCCTCACCTCTGGTTTCTTAGCAATATGACTGTCTAAGTAAGACCTAAAGAAGTACAACACCAAAGCTTGCATGAAAGGAGGAATTTCACAGGGTAATTCCAATATGGCCAATAGACAAAAAACTACAGGGAATTAAGGAATGCTGAAACCTTCCTCAAGGATGGAGCTCCTAATTGGTTGTCCAATAGTAGATGGTTAGCTCTGAAATAATAGGCATACACGTAATACTAAGTAAGAAGACTTAGAACATGGTGTTTATATATTAAAGGTCACAATAACAATTAAGGAGAAAGACAGGATGATTTTGAGAGTGGATAAAGTATAGATGGCAGGTGTATGAATGAGAGAAATCAGAAGGAAGAAAGTGAAGAGAGGAAAGGATCTAATCACTTATTTTGTTAACTGCAATAAGTTAATTATTTGATTTGGTATAAACTAATCATTTATTTATGACTTATTAAAACAAGTAAAATAAGCATTCCTTATGTAGAGTCTCCATCATATACTTTTATCAATATTATGACATTAATAAAATGCTAATGTTTTGAAACTAATGTCAAATACATAGGAGCCTAACACAATATTACCTATTATGTAATTTATTGTAAAGTCTATAACGGACTGATTTCTCTCAATTTCCTATCTTACTTCTATTAACATCCTACCTTGGTAGTAAGGCTCAAAAAAAAATCATCTCAGAAATTGAGAGATTGATTCAGTTTCAAGCGCAAAGTGATGAAAGGACTAAAATAAAATGAAGAGAATAAGTGGAGTTCTATTAAAACAAAATCAGGGTCCAGAAACCATGGGTTGTTTCAAGGGGAGCTACTGTAAATGAGAATAGCGTGTAACAATGTGCAAAGGCAGAAAGCGGTTTATTACAATTGGCTAGAGCGTTTAAATCAATTGCTAGGGGGAAAGAAAAACAAATTGGGCTGGACAGAAAATAAGTAGACTGAGATTGCCATTGGGCATTTTACAGGGCTAGTTCTGACAAGACATTTAGACTCTATATGTTAGCAAGATAATTACATTGCCAGGCAATGGAAAAAAATGAGTCTCTAAATGTCAAGAATGTCAATCTGCAATTCCAAGCATCTCTAGAATTCATGAACCTTTTTGACTCCCTTTATAGAGGAAAAACTCGTTTGTTTCATTATTTTTGAATAATACTCAATACATTCAATCAATTAAAAAGTGGGTTTGCTAGATATTGATATGGTATACCCCAGAATTCATATAATATTCCAACTTTTTCCAGATACTTTAAAATAAAATATTTGTTTTGTTCAATGTTAAAATAAACGTTATTGTATTTGAAATACATAAAATAATTTTGATTTTCCTTGCTGAATTTGTTTTAAAGATTTCACTATTGTTCCACAAGGAAAACATAATTAAGGGAAAAATTGATGACATCGACATTATTATTAACCTAATAACAGGAAAATAACCTAATTTGCAAAGCACTGGTAAGTATCACTTTTCTCCTCAAGTGCCTAATTCCATTCACAGTTATATCCTATGCTATAGAGAAAATGAAAGGATTTTATATTCAAATGCCTATATATTTACTTTACTTAGAACATTTTGGACTTTCTGGCAAGTATTTCTTTTACTTTTTTATGATTTCATAAAGTTTATTTTATAAACCATAGCTTCCATTTGACAATAATGTTTCTACATCTGTAACTCTCAAATACTAATTATATCTCTTCCATGGTTTGTGACAGAAATTTTGGCTTTTCTCTAACAAGCAGTTGTTATAATAGTCTCCAATCTTAGGATTTCATAACGGATTTGAAAAGTGCTCCTTTACTTGATGGAAGAATATTAGAAAAACACTAAGTATTTTCAAGGTGATTTGTTCTATCTAAATTCATTTTTTGGAATAAAGTTTATTGCTGGTTGTATATAGATATAAGAGGTGAAATACAGTGGTTGATGTTTCCTTGGGAATTGTTGTCTTTTCTTTCCTTTTTGTTTTATGGGAAGGGAATGGTTTATTTAGGTTACATATCCTGAACCACAGTCCACCAAGGGAAGCAAAAGCAGGAATGTGGTGCAGAGGCCATGGAGGAGAGCTGCTTACTGGATTGCTCCCAGTGTTGGTGCCTTGGTGTCTTGGTCAGGTTGCTTGGCTTGCTCAGTATGTTTGCTTTCTTTCTTTTTTTATTTAAATAACATTTTTTTCATTTATTTTACATACCAACCACAGTTCCCCTACTCCCAGTCCCTACCACTTCCTATCTACCCACTTCCCCTTCCACTCCTCCTCTGTCTTCACTCAGAAAGGGGCAGGTCTACCATGGGCTTGAACAAAGCATGGCACATCAAGTTGAGGTAGGATCAAGCTCCTTCTGTTGAGTCAAGACTGGGCAATATAATCCAGTAGGGGAACAGGTCCTCAAAATCCAGCTAAGTGCCAGGCACACATCCTAATCTCACTGTTAGGAACCTTACAGATAGACTAAGCTATGCAACTGTCACACACATGCAGAGGGCCCATGTCTGTCCCATGGAGACTCCTTAACTGTTGGTCCAGAGTCCATGAGCTCCCATGGAGCTCAGTTCAGTTGTCTCTGTGGGTTCCTCATCATGAATACCCTGGCTCATACAATCTCCCCTCCTTTTCTTCAGCAAGACTCCTGGAGCTCATCCCAGTGGTTGGCTGAGGACCTCTGCACCTGCTTCCATAAATACTGAATAGAGTATTTCTGATGACAATTTGGATAGTCAGCAATCTCATTACAGAGATGGCCAGTTCAGGCACCCTCTCCACTACCACTATTACTAGGAGTCTTAGCTGGGGTTATCCTTGTGGATTCCTGGGAATTTCCATGGTGCCAGGTTTCTCCATAACCCCCAAATACCCCCCCCATAAAGACTTTCCTTACTTTCCCCCTTTGTCTTTCCTCCAACTTGCCTCCTGCACCCAGGCTTCCCAACCTGATCCCTCAAGTTCCCAGCCCTCCATCCCTCTCTCCCATCCCCAGTTTATCTGGGAAATCTCTTCTATTTCCCCTTAACAGAGAAATCCACACATCCTCTTTGGGCCCTCTTTGTTATCTAGCCTTTCTGGGGCTGTGGATTTTAAGTTAGTTGTCCTATACTTTACTTCTAATATCTACTTATGAGTGAGTACATACCATGTTTGTCTTTCTGAGTCCGGGTTACCTCACTCAGAATGATTTTTTTAGTTTCATCCATTTGCCTGCAAATTTCATAATGCCATTTTTTTTTATAGCTGAGTAATACTCCATTGTGTAAATGTACTACATTTTCCTCATCTATTCTTAGTTTGAGTGGCATCTACATTGTTTCCAGGTTCTGGCTGTCATGAATAATGCTGCTATGAACATAGTTGAATAAGTGTCCTTGTTGTATGATTGAACATCCTTTGGGTACATGCCCAAGATTTATATAGCTGGGTCTTGAGGTAGATTGATTCCAAATTTTCTGAGAAACTGCCATATATATTTCCAAAGTGGCTATACACATTTTCACTCCCACCAGCAGTAGAGGAGTGTTCCCCTTACTCAACATCCTCTCCATCATAAGCTGTCATCAGTGTTTTTGATCTTAGTCTCTCTGACAGGTATACGATGGTATCTCAGACTCATTTTGATTTGCATTTCCCTGATGACTAACCATGTTGAGCAATTTCTTAAATGTCTTTTGGCTATTTGAGATTATTCTGTTGAGAATTCTCTGTTTAGATCTGTACCACATTTTTAAATTGGATTATTTGGTATTTTGGTGTCTAGTTTCTTCAGTTCTTTATATGTTTTGGAGATCAACCCTCTGTCAGATGTCAGGTTGGTGAAAATCTTTTCTCCTTCTACAGGCTTCCCTTTTGTCATATTGTCTGTGTCCTTTGCCTTACAGAAGATTTCAGATTCAGGAGTTCCCATTTATTAATTGTTGATTTCAGTGTGTCTGTGCTACTGATGTTATATTCAGGAAGTAGTCTCCTGTGACAGTGTTTATTTGGCCTTGATTTAATTTTGGTATGCAGTACCTATCCAAAAAATTGTCCATTTCTTTTAGATTTTCTAATTTTATGGACTACAGGTTTTTGAAGATAACCTAATGATTCTTAGGATTTCCTCACTGTCTGTTGTTATGTCCCCCTCTTCATTTCTGACTTTGTTAATTTGGATATTCTCTCTCTGCCTTTTGGTTAGTTTGGATAAGGGTTTGTCTGTCTTGTTGATTTACTCAAAGAACCTACTCTGTTTCATTGATTCTTTGTATTGTTCTCTTTGTTCCTATTTTACTGATTTCAGCTCTGAGTTTAATTATTTTCTGATGTCTACTTTTCCTGGGTGAGTTTTTTTTTTTATTCTAGAGCTTTCAGGTGTGCTGTTAAGTCACTAGTGTGAGATTTCGCCAACTTCTTTATGCAGACACTTAGTGCTATGAACTTTCCTTTTAGTACTGCTTTCATTGTGTCCCATGAGTTTGGGTATGCTGTGCATTCATTTCCATTGAATTCTAAGAAGTCTTTAATTTCTTTCTTTATTTCTTTCTTAACCCAGTGATGATTCAGTTGAGAGTTGTTCAGTTTCCATAAGTTTGTAGGGTATCTATAGTTTGTGTTGTTGTTGAATTCTAAGTTTATACCATGGTGATCTGATAAGATACATGAGGTTATTCAGATTTTTTTTGTATCTGTTGAGATTTGCTTTGTGCTCAAGTATGTGGTCAATTTTAAAGAAGGTTCCATGAAGTGCTGAGAAGAAGATATATTCTGTTTTGTTTAGGTGTATGTTCTGTTGACATCTGTTAAGTCCATTATAGTCATAACATCTGTTATTTCCCTTCTTTCTCTGTTAAGTTCCTGTCTGGCAG
This sequence comes from Peromyscus aztecus, assembly GCA_902168405.1. Classification (NCBI taxonomy): domain Eukaryota; kingdom Metazoa; phylum Chordata; class Mammalia; order Rodentia; family Cricetidae; genus Peromyscus; species Peromyscus aztecus. The sequence continues at coordinate 43,578 of CABHPQ010158990.1, forward strand.
ACCTGTTCATTGGTGAGAGTTGGGTGTTGAAATCTCCCACTATTAATGTGTGGGTTTTGATGTGTGATTTAAGCTTTAGTAATGTTTCTTTTACAATTGTAGATACCCTTGTATTTGGAGAATAAATGTTCAGAATTGAGACTTCATCTTGATGGATTTTTCCTGTGATGAATATGAAATATACTTCTTCATCTCTTTTGATTAATTTTAGTTTGAAGATTATTTTGTTGGATAATAGGATAACTACACCAGCTTACTTCTTAGGTCCATTTGATTGGGAAATCTTTTCCCAACCCTTTACTGAGGTAATGTCTATCTTTGAAGTTGAGGTGTATTTTTTTTTATGCAGCAGAAGGATTTATCCTGTTTTTGTATCCATTCTGTTAGCCTGTGTCTTTTTATGGTCAATTTTTAAGAGATATTAATGACCACTGATTGTTAATTCCTGTTATTTTTTTGGTTTTGGTGATGGTGTTAGTGTGTATGTTCTTTTACTTTTGAATAGTCTGTGCAAAGCTTTACAAATGGTGCTGTTGGTAGTTTTCCCAGCACAAAAAGGTATGCTTTCATGTAGAGAAACAGACATTGAATATAAAATCACAAGACTGAACTACAGAGTCTACAAAAAATACTATGAGAAATAAAAGAAGTGATGTAGTGAATAGAAATATTACCAAAGTGCTTTTCTTGTTACTTCTACAACATAAATTGATATTTAGTAGGCAAATTTGCTTAAAAGAGCTGCAATGAACATTAAGTTATTTTGAACTGGGTTTTCTTTTATGACAAACTAGAGTGAAGGTAGATATTAAAGTATGGTCTTAGTGTGATGGTATAAATGCCTTCTTCATTACTGCTGTTATTGTTGTTAATCTGATGTGATCTATGGCTTTTTACCTATTAGATTATTCTGCTATTCAGACATGTGTACATGTATATTCATTTACCTGTGCATAGCAATATTGTGCAGGAAGTAAAATGTATGGGTGTTATGCAAGCATATGTGGATACCTGAGGACAACCTTAAGGTTTCATTCTTTATATGCTGTTTACTTGTTTTTGAGACAAGTCCTCTCACTGGACATGTATCCACCTACCTCTATCTCTCCATTTGTGGACTTACAGTCATGGACCATCATGCCTGGCTCTTTTACTTGAGTTTTAGTGTTTGAGTTCATGTACATATGCTTGAAAGCAAGCACACTGAATTCTCTTCAGCCTTTATCATTTTTTAATCTTAAGATGTTACTTTTTCAAAATATAATCTCACTCATGTACCTTTGTTTTACTAATCCTTTTTTACATACCATTGTTATAATTTGTTATATTTTAAATAATTTCCTTGGACATAATAGATGAAGGACAAAGAACTTGTCTCTCATCTTTACTCTTGAATCTTTGTGTAGCCGAATTTCTAAATGGTCTTATGAAATAAGAAACACAGCCAAATATAGGGTTGAAAGCCTTATAGATCAGGGAAATAGTGATAGCCACCAACCTTACCTCTCCAGCTCTGCAGCTACCAAAAAGCCACGACTTCCTGTCTACCCAGGCTTTATTGCCTTGCTGTTCTGCCTTCTCATTGGCTTTTAGCCCATCTACCTCATTTCCTTGTCACTGCCTGTCTGTATAGACCGCCAGGTCTCTGTGGTTGGTACTGGGATTAAAGGTGTGTGCCACCACCCTTGGCTCTGTTCCCAGTGTGACCTTGAACACACAGAGATGCTGCCTGCCAAGTGATTGGATTAAGGGCATGTGCTACCACTGTCTGACTTCTATGTTTACTTAAAAATGACTGGCCTTTTCCTGCTTGATCTCCAGGCATGCTTTATTTATTAACATACAAATAAAATATCACCACATTTCAGCACAAATAAAATATCAGCACATCTTAGCATATAGTACATCTACAGTCTTCTAAAAATCAGAAATGTTACTAGATATTTGTAACCAAGATAATTGTTTTTATTCTGATGATATGTGGTCTCTTGAGTGGTGAAACCTAGATTGTACAAGCCATAGTTCAAAATGGAAATGCCAAAATTAAAAAAAAAAGAGAGATAGATTTTGTTCCATTGATGAAAATATAGTCTCTCTGGGTATTAAGAATTTTATTCACAAGGGAACCCACAGAAACAATTAATCTGGGTTCATAGGAGTTCACAGAGTCTAGACTGGCAGCTAGGAAGCCTGCATGGGACTACGTTGGAATGTAGAATGTTAGAATAGGCCCTCTACATTAGAATGATAGTTGTGTAGCTTGGTCTACTTTGGGACTTCTAGCAGAGGGAGCAGGGGCTATCCCTAATGCTTTGGCTGTCTCTTGGAAACCTATTCCACATAGGGGTTGCCTTGCCTAACTTTAATAAATGAAAGGAGCTTAGTCCTTCCTCAACTTGATATAGCATGCTTTATCGATATACATGGAGGGCCTGCTGCTTTCTGAAGAGAAACAGAGGAGAAGTGGATTGGGAAGGGCCACAGGAGAGGTGGAGGAAGAGAATGGGAGGAAAGGAGGGAGGGGTAACTGCAGTCAGGATGTAAAAATAAATGAATAAATTTAACCAATAGAAATAATTTTAATTATGCAACAAAATAGATGTCTGAGGCAAGTACAAGTTTTATAAGGGTAATGCTTTGCAATGTTAATTTTTGGATGTTTGTCTTAAGAGACAAGAAAAATATCAGTACCTTTTATTTTCATTAATATGATTGATAAGGATATTGCACATCATTATAAATATTCCCACCTGTTGGCATTTCTCCTATGCTTTCATTGGGTTCTCAAGACAGTAGTTGGCTATGTTTACTCCTTAAAAATAGCTAATTGGATTATTTGGGGATAGGGAGGATTCACAAACTTATCTTAATTTACTTTAATAGTTTACTTCATATATCAAAGAAATTTGAAGGTCATACAATTGTCAAATGTGTCCATTTAATTTTAAATGCTATAACCAGAGTGGCAGTGACTGATTGACTCTGGTATGTGGATCTTTGATCTGGATCTTACACAAAACTTCACTTTTTGCTGAATCCAAGATGGACCTAATTCAAAAGAGAGGTATAATGAAGCTCCTTGTCTCTAACTATAAATGTTAATATATACCCTGTGATATGAAGTCACTTAACTTTGGAGATGTTTTGCTTCTGTAAGTATACAATTATGTGAATACTTGTTGAGGAAGTCTCCAGAGAAGGACTAAAGATATGTATTTTCAATTTTTTTTTTTTTTGGTTTTCCAGACAGGGTCTCTCTGTGTAGTTTTGGTTCCTGTATTGGATCTTGCTCTGTAGACCAGGCTGGTCTTGAACTCACAGAGATCCACCTGGCTCTGTCTCCTGAGTGCTTGGATTAAAGATGTGTACCACCACTACCCTAATGTTTTTAATTTTCTATGTATTCTTCTCTCATACAATACATCCTGACAGCAAGAAGAACATATATCATGATGTTGCTGGTTTTTCCATCTGCAGACAACAATGAGATTAACAGGCTACAATTACAAAACTACACATGGGGAAACAGATTTAGTCTTTTGTAATTAGATAACTATCACTGACTATTAGGAGTAATAATCTACCTGAAATGTTTTCTCTTGGTACATGTTGAGTAGTATGCTTGTTCAGGACACACTTAATTTACCTGTAGGGATTTTTGTGTTTAGTTCAGCAGTCTCCATGTACCCTACCATAATTACTCTTCCCAATGACTCCAAAGAGTAAAGTATTGCTACCTTGAAACTCTTATTATAGAGAGTCTCATCTTTGTTCTACAAATTGAGCCCAAATCTCTAACTGTCTCTCTTACCATCAGCATTGACCCATAGGAACAGGATTACTACATAAATTCTTAGACATAATGCTGTCCTTCAGCAGATAATTTTATAGGAAATTACATATGCATGTCAGTAGGTCTGTACACCAATATCGGATTTCTTACATTTAGTGCAGACTGGTCCTCTCCGACAAAAATTTTTAAGTTTTCAAATCCCTTCTTCCAGCATGTAGTGGGTCAGTTTATACCATTATGGCTTCAATAAGGAAAAATAATCATATTTACTAGCTATCTTAGTAATGCCATTCTGAATTATATGATTAATACAGATTCTGTAGAGAATGTACTGACTAGCATACACACTCACATGAATGTGCATTTCATGCTCTAACTTTGCAAGTACTGTTAGAAATCTGCCCATGAATCCAGCTGTCGTAGTCATGGTTTCTCTTGCTGTGACCAAAAATCAATCAATCAATCAATCAATAAATAAATAAATAAATAAATATTTTAAGAAAGCACATGACCAAAAAACAAGTTGGGTAGAGAAGAGTTTATTTGGCTTACATTTCAACATTGCTGTTCATCATCAAAGGAAGTCAGGGTAAGAACTCAAACAGGTCGGGAACCTAGAGGCAGGAGCTGCTACAGAGACCATAGAGGGAAGAGTGCTGCTTACTGACTTGCTCCTCATGGCTTGCTCAGCCTACTTTCTTATAGAACCCAGAGCTGCCAGCTGAGGGATGGCACAACCTCTGATTGGCTGAGTCCTGCCCCATCAATCATTAATCAAGAAAATGTCTTACAGC
>CABHPQ010158991.1:14991-28466 GCA_902168405.1 Peromyscus aztecus
CAGTGTTTTATTAGCAACACATTTGCCATACAGAACATTCCACAGCATCTGAATTCCCAGAAGTCTCTGACAGTGACTTACTCCCTTGGAAGCTGGTTTTGGGCCACTGCTCTTAGTAATTTGTATCAAGGAAACCCATATTGCATTGAAAAACTAAATTTATAATTATTTAACTATGGAATATACACACACCTTAAGTATCAGAAATACTATATTTCTGTAAGAGATCTTCCTTTTAACTTGATCCTCTGCTACCAAGCCCCTCTCAGGGAACCATTCACAATTTCCTGTTACAAGGAATGATTCAAAATGTATATGTAAATGATCTGAACTTCACTAGCCAGTAAGGTGAATAACCACGAATACTGAGGACAAATATTTGATACTATTTGAGCTGAAATGTTACTTCAAAAGATCTGGTTTTCTAGAATCCTGAAATCTGTCAACTCTAGGTATGAAAAAATAAAGAGTGCTAACATAAGAAGGACGTAGTCCAACATTCGAATCCCAAGAGATGTACTCAGGTGTATTTTTATCATAATTAATTGGCCTTAGGTAGCAGTAGTGTCATAGGGAGACACAACTAAAATATAATACTTTAGGCTAGTTTTTAAAAACAGGTTAAATTTTTATATCTTTATTCAATTGTAAATTAATAAGGAATCTTTTTTAAAAATTTTGATTATTAGTTTATTCTATGTGTATGGATATTTGGCCTACATGTATGTCTGAGTACCAAGTGTGCGCTTGGTGCCCGTGGAGCCAGAAGAGGGCATCAGATCTTCTGGGACTGGAGTTACAGACTGCTGTGAGCTGCTGTGAGGGTATTGGGAATTTTACCCAGGTTGTTCGGAAAAACAGCCCTGGATGTTATTTGCTGAGCCATCTCCTTATCCCATCAGAAGGTTCAGATATTTTGAAAGATCACAAAAACCCAATGAATGTTAACTGGACAAGAAAGGAACAAAAGATGGCCCAAAATGGTATGGTAAGGAAAATTCCCATAGATGAGGCCTTCGCTTCCCAAGGATAATATCCCAACCACATGTGATGTACTAGCAAGGCACTTTATTGTACTTAAAGACAATGCCACACACAAAGCCCTACAACCTCTCAATATTCCAGAAATCAATATGAGTACAGATAATTGAACAGGATCCCATTAAAAATCCATGTTGCAAGTCTTTGGGAATAATGATGTATCCTTTCATATGAATTTTATATGCACTTTAAAATAAAACGTAATTGGTTAATTGTTGTGGAAGTTCAGAACCAAAACTATGCATAATTAGGAAACATGACTGGGGAGCCTAGTTCTAAAACATTTTGAGAGCAACAGTCATTTTTAATATTTGATGCATGTTGTTGAAGAGTCAAGGAATCTCTGGGAGGCATAAGAGAAAAATGACAAGCAGCTCTTTTAAGAGGTCGTATGCGAACATTTTAGCACCAATTTCCAAGGAAAGAATGTGCCCGTAAGCACTTTCAACTAATATCGCGGTGCTTTGCATATATTATGAGTTTTGTTGAAGCATCCATGTATTATCATTAGGTAAGAGAGAGAATGCAAGGACTTACATCTAATTTTAACCTGATGGCTCTCATGTGAATCTCAAGATTCCCATGCATGCGTTAAGTGGAAAGCTTTGCTTTTTAATAAGCAATCTGGCAACCCAAGTTATTTTGCCTGTGTCCTTGGCAGGTGTCCCCCAGGGGGTCTGATTCTGCTTAGTTCTTGGGCAGACTTTGTCCTAGTTCGAATCAGAAATGTCTCCCCAAAGGCCCATGTGTTAGAGGCTTTTTTTCCCCAGCCAGGTGTCTCGGGAAAGGTGGTAGAACATACAAGAAACCTTCAAATGGTATTGATGTGTTTGGCAATTCTTGTATACAAAGCAAATGTATCCTGGTGTGGGGTGGAAAGAACATGACTGAATTCCAGAGAGTTCCCCAAACTCATTTATTAATTATCTTTTTCTGCCACTTCACCTTATCCTTTAAAATATAGAATTTCCCAAGGCAAAATTCAAAAACATGCATTTCATATCTTTTCATTTTTCATATTATTCTTAGTTCCTAGACATTAAATAAGCAGCAGAGAGAGGAAGCAGCTGAAGATGTTTAAGGAACCCACATTCAGATTTAAAATGCTTCTGAATATTAATGGTTTGATTAAGATAAAGAATCTCATGTTATGTTTACTACATTCTGAACATTGTATATTGTGAGTGTTGCTGATTGTCACATTAAAAATAATATCTCCTGTCTGAGCTGTAGTGCTCCGACTTTGTTGTGACCATTCTTGTCATTATCATCATCATCAACGTGAGGATGTAAAGTCACAGTATGCATATATTATATGTGACATTTTTCGTCCTTGTCTGGGCTGAATAGCCATGTCCATTAATAGACAACAGTACTCTCCACTTTTGTATCTTCTAATATTCAGAAGATGGTCTGTATGACTATAACACAGTGATCTTGAAACTTAGAATCAGGAATCCCTGGTGAGCAATGAAACATTTAACATATTTTATGCCAAAACACAAATTGTTTGGGATAAAACTAACACAAATAAATCAAACTAAATCAAAGCCAAGCAGAACCAAATCATGTGATCAGGGATCATGCTGGGTATAGACTGCCACCAATCAAGCAGGATCCATTTGCTCCCTCTTTTTGTTTTTTTGGTTTTTTTTTTTTGGTTTTTCGAGACAGGGTTTCTCTGTGTAGCTTTGCGCCTTTCCTGGAGCTCAGTTGGTAGCCCAGGCTGGCCTCGAACTCACAGAGATCCGCCTGGCTCTGCCTCCTGAGTGCTGGGATTAAAGGCGTGCGCCACCAACGCCCGGCCTCTTTTTGAAGAGACTATGCATCACCAGGAGGGAGGAACAGGCTCTGACAGGGATTGTTTGGAAGTCTGTGCAAATATGTAGCAGATCAGCTTCCCTATGCTTGGCAGGTAGGGCACGAGGAAGCCTTTCTCAAGGAAAAGCTACTGATTTGATCCTGAAGTCTTGGTAAGAGTTAGGCAGATGTGAGAGAGGGTGGAATGAAATGGTAGTTCTGGAAGAGAAAGCACTCTGTCAGACGTGCAAGCTTGAAAATATTAGGAGAGCACTAGTGAGAAAGCTGAGCAACAGGAGCATTCCCTGGAGAGTCTTGGCGCTGCCACAAATCAAGTTGGCCTACTGCATTTGGCAATGACATTGGTGACTCTGAAAAGAGCAAGATGAGTGAAATGATATCAGCAAACTTGGAGTGGGAAGCAGGGATGGACACAATAAACATGAAAAGCATTTTCCAGAACTTTGGGGGTAAAATGGAAAAGAGTTGGAAAACAAGTAAGTTCTTTTATACAGTAAAATCCTTCACAGTATCAATTAAACTAAAGTACTATTGGCTACTGTATGATACAATATTAATAGGTAAAATGTATGATATTATAGTTAAAATGCTTTGAGAATATTTCAAAGGAAATACCCCTTTCTCTAACTCTTAAATATTTGAATAATATAAATATTTGAATTCGTGCCAGTATTCAATATTAAAAATTCTTATTTAGCATATTCCTTTTCAACTTCCTCCATTTCTCTTAACTGACAAAGTCAAATGTCTCTCCTCAGGGCAGATCTGGCTCCACGCCTTCATGGCTTTCAGCTGTTTTTGTTATCAAAGGCCTTTTAGATTGCTGATTTACACAACCCCTAAAGAAAAAGTATTCAAACTGCCCTAAACCAGTGAGAGCAAAGGTTTAGATATGCCTTTCACTTTCCCCAATGTTTCCTTTTATTTTTTTTGGCCTCCAAACTCTCCCATGTGGCTCCCCCTGCCTTGTTTTCTTTTAAATTCATGGTCTCTTTTTCTTTAATTGTTGTTAGGAGTGTGTGTGTGTGTGTGTGTGTGTGTGTGTGTGTGTGTGTTTCTAAATACGTAAACACAGCATGTTCAGTGTTCCATCTGTATGTTATTTGTATACACGTTTTCAGAACTGTTAGTTCGCTGTTAGATAACCAGTTGGTGTGCTCCTCCCTGGGGATGACTGTTTCCTCCACTTCCAGAATTCCTTAGTTGCCCATTGTTCCTTGTCTAGGGTTGAGACATGTTTCTTTTTTACTGAGAGGGAATTGAGTGAGTGGTCTTAATATCCAACAAAGTTAATCCAAGAATTTTGCAAACAATATAGGAGTTGAGGAATGATAAAGAGCCTGAGAGCTACTGTGTGTGGAGATGGAGCATGAGTATGATAGACAGTCCTGCCCTCACGTCTGAGACTCCTGAACCCATCTTTCCCCATTGCCGACGGTCCACTTAGTGCTAATGCGGTTCCTTTGTCAACGGAAGAGTGAAATGTAAAAATATGAAGTGGATTCTATCTCTTGTCTAGTAATTATGAGTGGAAACATGAAATGCTAGACCCTGGCATGCATGATCCTGGTAGGGACCTCTGCATGGAGGCAGACACAAACTGATATACAAGACTGCTCCTGAAGGTTGATTTCAAAATTTCTTATCTTCCTAATGAAACTACATTTAATATTTGTATCAAATTATCTATTTGATAAGCTAACCAAGAACTTAAATGGAGAGCTACGAAAGTCCAATGACTTTCTTATTTAGCATATTCCTTTTCAACTTCCTCCATTTCTCTTAACTGACAAAGTCAAATGTCTCTCCTCAGGGCAAATCTGGCTCCACGCCTTCATGGCTTTCAGCTGTTTTTGTTATCAAAGGCCTTTTAGATTGCTGATTTACACAATCCCTAAAGAAAAAGTATTCAAACTGCCCTAAACCAGTGAGAGCAAAGGTTTAGATATGCCTTTCACTTTCCCCAATGTTTCCTTTTATTTTTTTGGGCACATTTCACTAAACATGCTGGATGAAAAATGCCAGGAACTCTGAATATTGGAGTAGTTTTGTTCTCTAAGTTGAAAATTTTGGTGCTTGAAATTCATCTATTTTTTTTTTTTTCATGTAGGGGAGGGAAGGAGAAATAAGAGAGAGAGACTGAGATCCTATTTGGAACATTGATCAAAAAATGATCTAATAAAATAATAGCAGAATTTAATCTTGGCTACTCTGATGAACAAAATTGGGGAAACTCATACATCTGTAGTTATAAGAAAATGGCAGTCTTGGGGCTCGGAAGATGACTTAACATTTAACAGCACTTGCTGCTCTTCCAGAGAACCTGAGTTTGCTTTCCAGCACCCACATGAAGTGGCCCACAAACACCTATAACTTAGGCTCCAGGAGACCTGAAGCCTTTGAGGGCACTTGCACTCACATGCACGTACCACAAAAAGATATATATATGGCTACACATGGTTTAAAATACTTTAAAAATTAAAAAAAATATAATCTGAAATTCCTATGACTGGTCTCCTTAAAAACTTTAAAGGAAAGAAGAAATGTTCTCTGTGTGTTTTCCTCCAAAAGAACTCCTTCTAAATGTCCCATATAACTTTTTTTTTTTTCTAATTTTACATTCGGGCTCCAGTTTCCCCTCCCTCCTCTTCTCCCAGCGGCCACTCCCGTTTTCATCCCCCAATCCACTCCTCCTCCAGTTCCTGCTCAGGAAAGGGCAGGTCTCCCATGAATAGCAGCAAAACATGGTATATCAAGTTGCAGCAAAACTAAGCACCTCCCCTTGTATTAAGGCTGGGCAAGGTGACCCACCCAGTATAAGTAGGGTCCCAAAAGCGAGCAAAAGAGTCAGAGGCAAGAGATAGTCACTGCTCCCACTAGTGGGAGTCCCAGAAGAGGACCAAGTTACTCAACTGTAACATATGTGTAGAGGGCCTAGGTCAGTCCCATGCTGGCTCCCTGGTTGTCAGTTCAGTCTCTGTGAGCCCCTATGAGCCCAAGTTAATTGATTCTGTGGGTTTTCTTTTGGTGCCCTTGACCCCTCTGGCTCCTACAATCCTTTCTCCCCCTCTTCTGCAGGATTCCCCGAGCTCTGCCTAATGTTTGGTTAAGGGTCTGCATCTGTTTCCATCAGTTGCTGGATGAAGCCTCTCTGATGACTGTTGGACTAGGCACCAATCTATGAGTATAGCAGAATATCGTTAGGCATCATTACATTGACATTTCCCCCCACTCCAGTCATGTTTGGTTCTATCTTAGGTCTCTGTGTCATCCAGCCTGTGGGTCCTGGTGCCCCAGGCAGTGTCAGGAGTGGGCTTACTCTCTTGGCAAGGGATTTTAAGCTAGAGGCCCAGACTAGATATCAAGGAGGGATCAAGGGAGGATGCCTGGATCTCCCTAGGAAGGGGAAATAGGAGAGATTTTGTGAGTGGACTGAGTGCAGGTGGGAATGGGAAAATGAGCAATCAGGTTGGGGGGCATTTTGGGGTCAGGTAAAAACCTGGCACAAGGGAATCTCTCAGGAATCTATAAGGGTGACCCCAATTAAAACTCCCAACAATAGTGGACATGTAGTCTGTACTGGTCGCTTCCTGTGACCAGGTAAGACTTCAAGTGGAGGTATTAGGACACCAACCCAGCCATATAACTTTTGACCTGCAGTCTGACCTGCCTATGGAATGTAAGGGTAAGGGTGGCCTAGAGATTGAAGGAGTGACCAACCAATGACCGATCTACTATACAACACTTATCCATCCCACAAATGACATGCACAGCTAAAGGCAACAAGCATTTACATTTTATATTTTCAAGTAGCTTCCTGCTTGCTTTGAAATTTAAAAGCTGTCAGAATTCTTGTGTATATTTACATTCTCCATTTTTGCTTTGGATTCTATAGCTTAAACTAAATATATCTATTTTCTCATCAAATCCTTCTATTAAATACTACTTTTCATCAAAAAGTAGATAATAGAAAATACGTACTCATATAAAAATTTCAAATACAGTAGGCAAAAATGAAATAATTTCCTAGAAAAAATAAATATGGCAAAAAGTCTACAATTCAGTGTGAAATGTAAAAGAAAGATCATGCTACTTTATCTTCTTTTAGAGGTATAATCCATGGCCCAGTCTCTCATTCAATTGAACATTCATCAGACAAGCCGGAGATGGAGGGAAACTGAGAACACACTTTGTTTTGTGTCTTGTTAGCTCAATGTGAGCTGAGATAATACACAGATCAATCCTAATTCATTATTTTCTAAAGGATGAATGTGCACACGAGTTTTACTTGTATAAAATTTTGAATAAGAAGAGAATAACCCTAGAAACAGATAAGATTGCGGAAATGACAAAGCCAAGCCTTTCACAGAATCTGCTGGTGATGTTTTAATATGTATGAAACACCCAGTAAAAGAAACTACGTAGGTCTTTGTTTGCTATTATTATAAAATATCAGCTCCCACTGCACGGTGCACTCCAGTGTGCAGAATGCTTTTGTTGCCATGGCTTGCTATTCTCACAACCGTCTTAAAAACTAGTCCAAAGCTGCTAACATTGCTATTTCTCAGATGAAGAAATTGGACTCAAAGATTAAAGATTAAAAAAGCCACCTGAATCTTAACTAAGAGTTATTTGCATGTAACATTGTGATTCTATTGTGAGAAATTTCACATTGCTTTGGACTTAATTAATTTACTCTGATTATATTAACTATATCAGAGTACATATTGACACAGGATTGAAATGAAATATGATGACATTAATTATGCTCTGATGAAATTTATTCTTTATTTTTGAATACTAAAATAGTACCATAAAATAACAGTCCACACATTTTTCACATGTGCCTTCTTGTGAGTAGATAGCCATTCACCCTGACATAGCCTTTGAGTACAGATGATACAGAAGTGGGTTATCTGGGGAAGATTAGAAATGAGGTTATGATGAGAAATCAAGTTGCAGCTCTGGATTCCTTTTATTATTTGTATGCTACAGCAATTCTAAATAAAGCCAACTTAAAAACAGCCTTCCCTGCCAGGTGGATGGATCCCATTGTCCAACCTCTCCCGGAAACTATTGGTCTCCAATGTCATCTACTTTGCATCATGTGACACTTGGATTTTCTTATCAGAGCCACCCTGTATAATACATTTGTAGACAAATTTCTAAACGGTCTTATTAAATAAGGACACAGAGCCAAATACAGAGGTAACAGCCAAAGAGATCAGAGAACTAGCGAAGAGCCACGACTACCTAATCTTACCACCTCACCGCTGTCGCTTCCCCAGAGAGAGCTTCTTCCTGCCTAACCTACGCTTTTATTGCTTTCCTGTTCTGACCTCTCATTGGCTCTAAGCCCAGCCACATCACTTCCTCATCACTGCCTGTCTATACAGACCTCCAGGTCTCTATGGTTGGTACTGGGATTAAAGGTGTGTGTCACCACGCTTGGCTGTGTCCTTGACCACACAGAGACTCTGCCTGTCATGTGATCAGATTAAGGGCGTGTGCTACCACCACCTGACTGCTGTTCCTGGCTCACTATGACCTCTGATCTCCAGGCAAACTTTATTTATTAACATACAAATAAAATCACATTTCAGCACAATTAAAATATCACCGCATACATTATGTACCATAAAGTCGTAAGTAGGATTTTCCTTAACTTTTCTCTGATAGTGAGGAACTAAACTCATGGGAAATACACATTTGTATGATCTTGACAGTGCATCCTCTTTTGCCTTTATCAAGTATTCATACAGTAATTTCATGATATGTATCTGACACAGTTTGCAAATTTGACAGAAAATAAGGTATGTAATAAGTGACCAGAACCCTGGCTTATGTACATGGTATATATCTGCTGTTAAAACCACAACCTAGAAGGACAGGTAAGGTTCACACAATTAAGTCTAAGTGATAGAACTAAAACAAAAAAAACTTGAAACTTGAAAAACATATGGAATAGCAAGACATAACCAACTCCCAACCTTGAAGTCAACAGAAGTTGAAGGAAACACTGACATGAATTTAAGTCTCCATTTTTTTGGTTAACGTTATTCTTATTTTATAAAAATCATTAGCACATGTTGTGATGTCAGTAAATAAATTAATAAACATGGACATTCCTGTACCTGGTAATTGTGGAATAGATAATTCAGTGAACATGAATATAAGGACTACTAAAAGAGCTGAACAAAATGTAAAAATGTATCTCATGGCGTTTGGGAGTTAGTAAAATAATAAAAAGTTTTTACAGTGAGATCTGACTAGTAACTTGCATGCACAGAAGTGAAGTAGAGTTCCGGAGCTGTTTATCCTCTGGTACCTTTTCTGGTTTCTGTGACATTAGATAAGAGCCTGGTATTTAGCAGTATTGTGAAAACATCTTTAAGCTAGTGATGTAAGCTTAGATTCCCCAAGAGGGAAAGTCTGGGGAAAGACCTTTGTAGACAGTTAATCATGAACACTGGGTGACTGGATTGGCTTCCAGATCTTGGGGTCAATAGAAAATAGACTTTAACACAGTTGCACCATGTTAGAGTTATAGCAAGAGGTATAAAAACCAAATTCAAAGTCTCAGCTGAAGTCAGGAAAGTACCCAAAACAATCTCAAAGTAGTTATAAGACTGAAAGATATAATAACTAAAACTAAGAGGTAAGGAAATGCTTCATAGTAAATTATACCCAGCAGAATAACTCATGAACAAGAAGTGAAAGGCAGAGCTGAATTGGTGGCTCAGCAGTTAAGAATACTGTCTGCTCTTACAGAGGATCCAGGTTTGATTCCTGTTGCCCACACAGTGTCTTACAAATGTTGGAGTCTCAGTTCCAAGAATCAAGCATGCTCTTCTGGCCTGTGTGCATGCCACGTATGTATCCATGCAGAAAAAGCACTCATGCACACAAAATAAAAGGAATACATCTTTAATAAAAAGAAATAAGAGAGGAAAGGACTAAACTGAGTGTGGAGAGTTTACAGGACAAAAGCAGAACTGTGGGGGAGGCAGAGTGAGAGGAGTGAATGTGTGTAGTGAATGTCCATTGTATCAGGAGAACACTGAATAGAAACATGCTGAAAAAAAGCAACAGCTATAGATCCTTCAAAACTCATTAAGATATTTACAAAAATAAATAAATAAATAAAAGTGAAAGAAACACCCAGACAAATCATGAACCAATCAAGTAAAACTGCTAAAAAAAGGGGAGGGGGTAGCCTTAAAAGCAGTGAAAATCAGAATGCAGAATGCATCTAATGAACAGAAACAATTGGCATTGGCAACTGAGGATTTCACAGAAGCGCTTTGAATTTGTAGAACATGGAATAATATTGCAGAAGTCAGAAACACACAAACACACAACCAAAAGAATACTTCTGTCCTTTAAGAATTGTTATAAAATAAAGTTATTTTCAAAGTTTTCTTTAAACAATGTAAAGGCCAATATTTATATAAATCCTACATATTTCAGTTTTAGTTCAAGGAAAATAATCAGAAACCTGAACTGAAAAGAATGCAAGGGTCATGTCTATAGAGAAAGCAAAGGAAATGGCAGTGATGTATTTTAAATAATTAATAGTGATGGTTTGAGGGTTTGTAAGGTTGCACAGACTTTAAACACACAACAGCAGCAAATTGAGACTAGAAGAAATGAACAAAGGCACCCTAAGGTTACTTAGACATCACTGCTAAAGCTCTTAGCAATTACCTCTTCAGATCTCAGTGTGCTGATTGATTCAGGCTTTGATAAATGAAGGGTGCATAATGTAATGTCCATATCACTAGGGAAAATGTAAACATAGTATATATTGAGGGGGCTGGGAAGGCGGTTCCCTGCAGAAAGTACCTGCCTGCCGGAAAGAATGATACATGAATTCAAGATCCCAAGCACCCAAGTCTACAGCCAGGTGCTGCGGCCCATGTAACAGCAGTGTTGGTGTTGGGGGACACACACATGTGGATCCCATGAGCTCATTGTCCCAGATTGGCTGGCTAGTGAGCTCTAGACTGAATGAGAGACACTGTCTCAAGAATAAGGTGCAAGGTGATAGAGGAAAACAGCCACCATCAACTTTTGACTTCGTGTGTGCCCAGGCACGCACACTGCATATAATAAAAGGGGCTGTATATCAATCTAAAAGACGATGGCCAGTGAACTGAAAGGACAGAAAGCATTCCACAAAAATGAGCTGAGTTTTAGAATTAAAGAATGAGAATTTCCAAACTGAAAAACAAAAAAGATGTATCAATCACATCAGCACCCAAGAAAGTTGAAAGTAGAATAGAAAAAGAAACACATGTAAACAGTAGAAATATGTTGCTACACTAATAACAGAAGTAGACTCTAAAGAAGTATTGTAAGAGGCTATAAAACAGCCCAGAACAATAAAAGATTCACTTGGAAAATAAGCTCTAATTTAAATGGACATAATTGGTAGCTCCAATATGATTGCCCAAAGCATGAGGTGTTATAGTTACAAATGGTTCTACAATTATAATGTTGAATTATAAACATACCCAGTTTCTAGATTAGCCAATGAAATACATGAAAATATGATAAGAAGTTGATAAAGTTATTTAATAAATTTAAATAGTAGCCAAATATAATATTGCCCAAAGGTTTTTTAAGTAGAACATGAAATTTACAGGAAATGGTGTACTATAAAGTGAAATTCAACAAGAAAAAAATTTCAACAAAGTTCTAAAGTTTAAGTGTTTTGTGTCTATTAGTCTATTGTCTATAGTCCACTATGTCTATTGTTTATAGTATCATTTAATATCTATTAGCTAATTTATTCTAATTTTAACACTTGAAATCACCCCAACTGACAAAGTTTAGCTAGATAGAAATCAATGCAAAACCTCTAAACTAATTGTGTGTGTGTGTGTGTGTGTGTGTGTGTGTGTGTGTGTGTGTAAACCCAGAAAAGCAACAAACTAATGCATCAAAAAGCAAATTCAGTGAAATGTCAACCACAGATGAGGAATCTCTATCACTCCCCTCTGTTGAGGACCAGGCACTATTGTGGAAAGGTGGGCAGAAAGATTGTAAGGGTCAGAGGTCGAGGAGGATGAGAGAGAAACAGTGTTTCCAAGACCTGACAGGACCCCTGCACCATGAACTGGCAGCTGCTGTAGTTGACTGTGTAAGATCTGCAGGAGATCAGACCAGCTGACCCTCTGGAAAGGAAAGGGGAGGGCTGGTGTGTCCCCACCCTAACCCAGGGCAATTGATAGTTGATGGCTAATTGGGGAAGGAATGACAGGTTTTTAAAGGGTGTGGTCCCTGGCAAGTTGACTGTACTCCCATGGATGACCCACATCTAGGTGTGTGGAGCCAGCACATATTAGATTCTGAGAATTATTTTAAAAAGTAAAATAAAAGAGAATACATGAAGTTGATATAAAGTGGGTGTGGGGACATGGGGTACAGATCCAAAAGGAGCTGGGGGAAGAATGGGGAGTAAATATGATCAAATAAATCACGAAATTCTCAAAGAATAAAAATACTATATTAAGAACAAATAAATAAAATTTCCAAGCTTAAAATATTTTAAAATAAGAAGGGAGAGAATTACTAACCAAAGGACAGTAAGAAACAAGAACATTGTGACAATGACTTTGAATATTATAAATTGAACTTAAAACATATAAAATAAATTCTACAGAAATTTCCACAAGAATCGAGGTTGATTTTCAAAAATTATTTTGTGTGAATTTGTGTATATGAGTGTGTGTGTGTGTGTGTGTGTGTGTGTGTGTACATACCAATGGTATGCGTGTGCAGAGGTTAGAGCATGAACTCACCTTCTGCTGTATTTGTAGCAAAGTCTCTGCTGCTGCTCTACATACCCCAGGCTAGCCTGCCCACCCGTTTCCAAGGATCCTCCATCTCCATCTCCCTCCTCCTTCATAGAGCTTTGTGATCACAGATAGTGCTACCACACCTGGCTTTTTGTGTGTCTCAAGATTCAAACTCAAATCTTTACATTTGTGTGGCAAGTGCTTACCTCACCTATTCATTTCCCTAGCCTGAGATAGACCCTTTAATTGAAAGTGCTTTAACTAGTGAAATTTCCCAAATTGCTTCTCCAATTTGGGAAACACCCAGGGAATAGAATGACATTGATCTCAGAGATGGACAATAGGAATATTTCTTAACTATCAGGTCAATAGAACCTTGACTCTAAACCTGATAGCAAGGAGAATTACTAGGTATTCTCAATCATGAACTTAGGTGCATAATTCTTTTTTTTTTTAATTAGCCACGTATTTTATGTAATTTGTTATTTTGTAATATTAAATTAAACACTTTTTTGTCATTTGCTTCTGCTCATGGTTTCTTGATAAATTCTTCATTTTACCATCCTGAATATGAGCTAAACTTGAGATAATAAAGAAGTTTTTGTTGGTTAAGCAGCGGCGCTCGTGGCATGCCAACAGAGGAGAGTGCTGGTTGTATCCATGACGGAAGAGTCACGAGCCATGGTTACCTTTCTAGAGTTTTATTGGGGGAGAGAGGAAAAGAGAGAGGGAGAGAGGGAGGGAGAGAGAGAGAGTATGGAAGGAGAGAGAGAGAGAGAGAGAGAGAGAGAGAGAGAGAGAGAGAGAGAG
>CABHPQ010158991.1:28476-47431 GCA_902168405.1 Peromyscus aztecus
AGAGAGAGAGAGAGAGAGAGAGAGAGAGAGAGAGAGAGAGAGAGAGAATGGAAGGAGAGAGTGTAGAAAGAGAGCACAGAGAGGGCATGCCCGCTTTTTAGGCTGGGAAGCCGTCGCAGGCTGGTGATGTAATTAAGGACATAATCCTTACAGTTTTAAATATCACAGGTACTAAAGTTAGACCTTCACCTGCAGATACTGCCATGTTTGTTACATGCAACCGTAGTCCTGATAGCTTATTAAATAACCTTTTACGATGAGTTTTTGGAAAACATTTGTTCAACCATCTTCAAAACAGTTTGGTTTTTTTTGTACCTGGAAGAGCTGGGTGATATGATGGTCCTCTGTCTTCTAGGACCTCTGCTCCCTACCATATTGCTCACACACCATGCACTCGTTCCAGCTGCTGGGGGAACAAAGAAATAGTAGAAAAACTCTTAGGCACAATTTTAATTAAATCTGAGAATGTATACAAAGGTGACTAAACCAGAACTTAGGTTCATTCCAGAATTTGCAGGTGCTTTTACATTAAAAAAAAAAAAAAAGTCATTCAATATAGTCACCACATAGAATTTTTTTTTTAAAAAAATCTGCTTTTCTTAAGGGAGACAGAAAGAATACCTAACACAGAACAATGAAGATTCATGGTTTTTAAAATTAACCCTTGGGAAAGCAGACTTACTGGGGCTGCCTCGAAAAATGTACAGCAGACATCTACTTATTTCTAAAATATTGCTTTCTTTTCTTTTTGATAATGGTGACAATTCAATGTTGTCTGTTGTAACTACTTCTCTTAACACTGTGTTGGAAAGTCTAGCTGAGAAAAATAAAGAAAACTAGGCATGGTGGCACATGTCTTCAATCCCAGCACGTGGGAGGTTAAGAGGCCAATGACAGATCTCTGTGAGTTTTGAGGTTAGCTGGGTCTATATAAGTTCCAGGACAACCAGAGCTGCATCATGAGCCCCTGTCTCAAACAAACAAACAAACAAACCCCTAAAAAACAAAGAAAAAAGAAATTTATCTGAACTAAAAATAAATAAATAGTTTTTCAAAATCCATTTGCAAAAAATCATTAGAATTGATTTATGACCTTTGCAAGTATGCCCAATGAAAATGAAATGCCTCAAAATCAATTGCTTTTCATTTTTTTTTTTTGTTTGTTTGAGACAGAGTTTCTCTGTGTTTCCTTGGCTGTCCTGGAGCTCTCTATATAGACCTGGCTGGCCTCATACTCACAGATATCCACCTGCCTCTGCCTCCTGAGTGCTGGGATTAAAGAGGTATGCCAATATGCCCCTCATATCAGTTACATTTTAAAGTACAAGAAACAGAAAATAAGATCCAGGAAAGTGTATGTTATTAATAGGAGAAATCCAAGGTAACCTAAAATATAGTAATAATACCATGCTTGTAGTTTGAAAGGCCCAGGATCATATGGACAATGTCCTTCATGTTGAGTCAATCAAACACAAAATAAAATCCCATCATAATGTTGTTGATTTATATTGTCTATAAACCACTATGTTTTTTAAACATTACTGTTTGTGTAGTGATGACAGTTAGGTAAGCCTCTGAAGAGGAGGTGTGGGAGGGAGGGGAGTTGATAAAAACAGTTCCATCATATATCAAGTTCTATAAATCTTAGTAACCAAGACACTATAGCCATTGTACAGTGAAGAGTACATGAGTGACATAGGTTAGGAATCAGAACCAATCCCTCTTACGCATGAAAAAAGAGCAACTACAGGACTGTGAGAAAGCATTGCTCCCTAGTAAACAGTCCTGGGCTACTGGATATTCATGGTGATAAGAAGAATCATGGTCCCTACTTGGTGCCGTGTAAAACAGTCAATTCTAAATAGACCCAAGATCCACACGTGCAAATCAAAATGGGTTAAAGTGGCAGTGCACAATACAAGGTTATCTTCATGATCTGAACAGGGCAGGGGTGTTTGCCACAAGAGTAAAAACAAAGCAATATTCAAACCAAAATCTTCTGTTTATTAAAAGACATTGCAAAGGGCAGGCTAGATGCAAACAAAGGCATTCCGAATGGTACATTTATTCAAACCTGGAAAAAAAACAACATCAAGCTAAACACCAGAGGTCAAACTGCAAGGCAAGATACTAACTTGCATAAAATACTGGGTGGAGGGATAAAGGAAGTTCTGTTTGCTGCTGGGAATAGAGAACATGAAGTTCACTGTTCTGGGGAGCTTTTCAGTATGTTACATACTTCACCGTGTTAATTGGTGGGCATGAACTAGTGGAATAGTCACAATGAAGTACAGGTATTAGTTGGTTGATATTTACTCTGGGAGATCTAGTATATTTTCAGTTGCTGATTTGAAATGCTCACTTTATTCATTCAGTTTTTATGACATCACCATTAAGACTTGACTATGATGTCTTGAAGCTGAGATAAGCCAGTGTCTTTTGAGGCTAGGAAATTTTCAAGCATTCATGAGTACAGAATCAAGATTTCAGGGGCTCCTAGATGTCCATCACCTGATGAATGGATAATAAAAATGTGATGTGTACAGCCTAGTCACCTGAGAAGGTAAGCTCAATTGAGAGATTGCCCACATCTGATTGACCAGTGGATATGTCTGTGGGGAATTGTCTGGACTGTTAATTGATGTAAGAGGGCCCTGTCCACTGTGGGTAGCACTATCCCTGGGCAGGAGGTTTTTGACTGTGAAAGAAAGCTAGTCAAGCATCAGTCTTTGAGGGAGCCAGCAAGCAATATGCTTCATGGTTTTCCTATACTTAGCGGCTGTGAACAGTTTCTTTGTTAGTGGTAATGCTGTGTGGAATAGCAATCAGGCCTACCTGCTTTAGCTCTTGCACTGACTTCCTTCAGTGGTGGATTATGACTTAGAAGTGTAAGCCAAATAAACTCTACCCTCCCTTAAAAAAAAAAAAAAAAAAAAAAAAAAAAAAAAAATGTGATGTGTAAAGCAAACAAATAATCTCATTAGCAACAGACATTTGAATATAAAATATTTGGGTTAGTAACACAGCTGCTTAGAAAATCTTTGGAAGTGTTCAGAAAGAGACTGAAGAAAAAGTCATTCTTCTAATGATCCTCCAGAATGATCCCAGTCGACATAGAAGGGCATCAAGGAGATCTGAGCTCCTTTCTAAGGCCATGACTTTCTGAAGTTAGGTAGAGGCCTGAGTTCAGAGTTCAGCAACACTAAGCTTGCAGCATGCGGTCATTCATGTCTTCAGGGATTTTACCGCAAAAATGGACAGCAAGGGATCACCGAGCTCATCAAGGATTTGATGAACTTCATTATCAGTTTCTTCTCTTGCCAGCAGCAGATCAGGGGAAATCAAGAAAGGGGATGGAAAGGTTATTGGAAGCCACAGGGGACCTGGAGGAAAAATAGAAAAAGCCAGGAGAAACCCATTGCTGCACTGGGCATTCATAAATGCTGGAGGCAACATCCTCTAGTCACCTATTTGATGATGGCAATCCAGTTTACAAGTGATAAGTCTTCAGAGAAAAGCAAGCAAGCAAACAAACAACAACAACAAAACCCCACAAAACAAAACAACAGTTTCCCTTCCCTCAGCATCAGAAGCCCATCCTCTAAAGTCTTTCAGGCTGAACTATCACAATTCTTAAATAATAGATTACAAATAAATACAAAGTATACAATACACACACACACACACACACACACACACACACACACACACACACACACACGAGCATTCAGTGAACCTTTAAGTTTTGTTTAGACAGTCACACAAAGGAAAAACATTTCTCCTACACTAGGAAAAAGACTTGCTCGTACATACTGGGATGGAATCTCTTACTTGATAATACACAGACTATCACTAGAAGAAATCCTTTCAGGATCATTAAGCCACTTCCTTCGCTCTGAAGTTCCTATAGTAATTATTAAGATACGTTAATTCACTTGAAAAAAATTTCAGAAAAGAACCACACACTATAATCTACATCAAGCAGCTTAAAAAATATCCCAACACTGTAGCTTTGGTATCATTCCAGTGGACCAGGGCAACCCCCAAGCCCTACACACTTTCCAAGGGGACAGACAACTGTTATGCTTTTTTTTGCCCAAATTAATGTACAGGTGGGTATACCCAGTGCAATTTTCCTCAGCTTCCCAACTCAAAAATGGAAGAAACAAAAACTAGAGGATTGGGAGCTACTATGTAAATGTTTTAGAAGCCTGGTGTTGAACAGTTAGCAAAGACAACTAGTTAGATGTGAATCTCTAAGTCAGCTTTAGTTAGTCTGAGTAGACCTTTATAACTTAAAATTTTTATCATTATATAAAAATCCATACCAATCTAAAATATTTGAGACATGTTGTTTCCTTAGTCTAAAAGGGGGATACAGTGAAAAACAGAAAGCCCATTCAGACTAAGAAGTTCTATAATTGCTGTTTTATGCCTTATGTCTTCTTAAGATGGTGAAGTCATATTGCATGTACTCTTTAACCTTAGTAAAGATGGCTGCCAGCCACATGGCTGCTCGTATCTAAACGAGGTCATCTGCCAAGATGAAGTACAGCCACATGGTTGCTAGTTAAAAACATCTATTTTCCTAAACAATAGTTGAATCCAAGCTACATATACAGTATATTCTAGACAAGAGTTGAATTACATATATACTCATGTATAGATTTTTAATTATAAGCTTTTTGCTATAAGTTTAAAGCCAAATTTTGTTATAGCTTTCATAGATTTTTTTAACCATGCCCAATGAACTTATAAATCCTGAGACAGGGTCTACAGCATCGTCTTAAGAGATTTCTTTGAGAGCAGAGAAATAGAGATAAGAGATTTTTAAGACTAGGAAGTAGGACCTTAGAGACAAGAGACGTTGGGGAGCCTACTGCAGAGTAAGTTTAGACAGAAGGGATTTTGGAATCATTTGCTTAGTGGCAGTGGTTACGATTTGTGAAAAGTTAGAAATCAAGTGCATCAACTTTTGGTCATTGATCTGTACTGAGGCCAAGATGTTTGAGCCCAAAGAGTAGTTGGAAAATAAAGTTCCGTAGGAGGGAATTTCTATAAGCTCTCCACCAGAGGAGCTCCACCTGAGGGAGGAGGCCTGGGGGAGAGACAAAGCAGGCAGCCCCATGGACAGAGAGGGAACTTCAGGAGGAAGCTGAGAGACAGGAGGGATAAGGTCCTCACAGACCTAGAAGGACTAAAGGAAGCTGGGGGACTAAACAGGCAGCTCCTAGGGGAGGCAAGGTTCCATGTTGGAATTTTGCACCAGATAAATGATAAAAGGAAATAAAAAGGAAAGGACGTGATTGCTCCTAGGTACAGTGGAGGAGAAAAGTTTATTGTAGATAAAAGGAAGAGCATAGCCATTGGCAGAGTTATCTGGGAGAGTCCAGAGTGGACATGGCCAAGCTGAGTCGGGACACAAGGGGAGTAGGGGAAGAGAATGGAGTGGGAAAGAGGGAACCAGGTGCTACAGCCAAGAGGGCAAAAGGTAAAAGAGAGAGGGTAACCAAAATGTCTGAATTATACAGGGAAAAGCCTTGGGGGAGGAAGGGCAGGCCAGCCCCAGAGCTGGAGAGTTTAGGGTAGGGGTGGGGTACACCAGCCACACCCTGTAACAGGTACTGAATACTGGGAGAATCTGACTGCCAGGGTCTGCTGTGGATATCGCTCTGTATAAATAAAACACTGATTGACCAGTAGCCAGGCAGGAAGTATAGGTGGGACAAGGAGGGAGGAGAATTCTGGGAAGTGAAAGGCTAAGGAGAGAGACACTGCCAGCTGCCACCATGAGAAGATGTTAAGATACAGGTAAGCCACGAGCCACATGGAAACTTATAGATTAATAGAAATGGGTTGATTTAAGATATAAGAACAGTTAGCAAGAAGCCTGCCACGGCCATACAGTTTATAAGTAATGTAAGTCTCTGTGTGTTTACTTGGTTGGGTCTGAGCGGCTGTGGGACTGGCAGGTGAGAGAGATTTGTCCTGACCATGGACCAGGCAGGACCAAGAAAACTCTAGCTGCTTTGATATGTTAAGTAGGCACATCAGCCCTCTGTCCCTGGTTTGAGATCTATCAACAAGACAGCTTTTACAAGACAGTAGAATTTTGGAAGAAAATACTAATAAAAACATTTACTTCCACCAGGCAGTGGTGTACACCTTTAATCCCAGCACTCAGGAGGCATTCAGGTGGATCTCTGTGGGGTCAAAGCCAACCTGCTCTACAGAACAAGTTCCAGGACAACCAGTGCTACATATAGAAACCCTGTCTTGAAAAACCAAAACAACAACAAAATTTACTTCTACCTTTTTAGCCTCACACCCTTTTTTACTTTTGATGAAATATACTTATGCAGAAAATTGTGATATTGAAAGCATGAGGTTCATTACACTACCAGATAGAAAATACTGTATAACTAGCGTCCAGATTAAATTAATATTATTTTCAGAAACCAAAAGCCTTTCACCCTACTTTCCTAAACATAGCCCTTTTCTACTTCTGGTCTTTGAACTTCATAGTATTTGCTCTTTTACCATTTTGTGTTTTAATAGTTTGGTTCAATTTCATGTTTTTGAGGTAATGGCTCTCAGGACCTAAGAGCAACTTGTCATGCAAATAATAGTCCAGCAAGTCATGGGGACAGACACTGAACTCAAGCTGAGCCTACTCTAGGGGTCAGGAAGTTTTCCTCACTAGATCATTTTCCCTTTAAAATATGTTTCTACTGTACAAATAACCAAAGTTATAAAACAGCAACATCAAATGTATAAGTAAATAATTTATTGTTTGTAAAGCCAGTACCTTGAATGTTCAGTTTTGTCTGTTTCATTTACATGTACTCTGATGCAGGCAGAGTTTTTCTGTGTCCCAGCAGTTACTCCCAAATAACCACACAGAGACTTATTATCAATTATAAACACTCACACAATAGCTTAGGCTTGTCTCCAGCCAACTCTTACGTCTTTCATTAACCCATTTCTATTAATCTATGTGCTACCCCAAGGCTTGTTCACCCCATCTATGAACTTCCCAATTTGCTTCTCTCCTCAGACTCCTGTAACTCCTCCCTTCTTCTTCCCAGTGTCCTCTTAGTTTGGGCTCTCCAACCTAATCTCTTCCTGCCTAGCTATTGGCCAGTCAGCTCTTTTTATTAAACCAATCAGAAGGTGCCTTGGCAAAGACACCTCTTCCCAGTGTACAAAAAGATTATTCCAGCCTTTTGGTCAGATTTGTCCTGACCATGGGCCAGGACATAATTATATAAATTAGTGTTTTGAAAAAAAAAAAAACTTCAAACTACCTTGTTTTCCTACACAAATGGATTTTATTTTTCTAAGTGTTCTAAAAGCTAAGTTGTCTGTAGAAGTGTGACTGTGATAAATTCTTGGCTTTGTATAGGCTGGTGTGATGACCTGTGGCAAAAACATCTGCTTGAAAAACAATAGTAAACTGACCCCAGAGCAAAGGTCATGATCTTCACATGGCCCTGGCAGCAGAGGCCATGCCCCACAGCCTGGTTGCACTTGCTTGTTTGCACTGTTACTGCATCAGCACCCAAATATTAATAGTATAATATACTTTTGGAGACAAACTGAAATCAGTAACAGAAATTGTCTCTCTGAGGTACCAATTTAAACAGATTTATTTACAAAATGCAAGCATTCCCAGCTGGCATGCATATTTAGAAATAGTTAAAATTCTTCCAGAGAAATGTTTGAATTAATTATGCTGCACGTTCCCTGGTGAGTCCGCCTCCTTTCTGGGAACATCAGTGACTGTGATAATCCACAAGGCTCCTTTTTAGGTTTGTGATTCATCGTTGTAAAGTTCTTTCTTTTAGCTGGCCCAGGTCAATGCTGCACTTAGAAGGAATTACACATGTTGTTGCTTAGTGACTTAGAATAGTTTCATGACATCATATCACATAATGAAAAGCAATAGTAAATTATATGTTCCTTAAATTTAATAGCATAAAGTTAAAACAGTAACTTTGGCCAATGCCTATAAAAATCAATGCATCCCCAACGGAGTATCAGAAGAGTAACAGTGATCACATGTATCAAGTGTAGAAAGGGCAATGGGATGATGCCTAAGAAAACAGCCACTCACATCATGTAAATAAGCAGGAGAAAGGGAACATGTATAGAAATGAATCCATTTTCATTTTCCACTCAGAGGTTTCATGGGCAAGATGATTAGAAAGAAAGTGAGTTACAGGCTGCAGTTAACCCTGTACTGACTGTGCGTCAGTGTCATGTCCACATTCACAACCCATGGTTATGTGAGAAGCATACCTAAATATGTTTGTAGGTACAGGTTCTTATGAATCACCTTAAAGCACTCTGGTGCATGGAATATTCATTTGAGAGGCATTTAAGGTAAGACCTTTCAAATGTGTTTTAAGCAGTGATTGACTTTAGCTAAGGATTTAAACTTAATTTTACTTGCTATTTGTCTTTAAGGTCTCCATGGTAACCTCAGGATTCCTAAACTTTCTACAGCAACATGACAGGGGATCTAAATTATCACAAAGGTCTCACAAAATTCCTTAATCCAGATTGATTTCAATTTGAAGAACAGTCAATACTTGAAGACCTACCAAATATGGAGATCTTCCGTAGGCTGTACACTGGCTAAGTTATTAAACAAGTTGGTTGAAAATATGAAGCATTTTTTTTCTCTTAAACTCATGGACATCATTTCACTATTTGGATAATAGCATGTCACTGTGACAGCAGACCTTGTCTTGGCATGACAGGGGAGGGACTCTGAGGATCCCTGCTCAGGAACAAAACCACTGTGAGCCTAGGAAAGGATGCCATTAGATACTCACTGTGTTTCCTTACATAGATTTTCTGCTTGCAAGGTGAATGGTGAATGCATGTACAGATGCTGCTTGTCATTTCACTGTGACTCAGTTTCCACATTTATAAAATGGTGTCAGAAATGGCTATCCCCATTCCCCCAGCTGGACCCCCAGGTCCAGGCTTTGGTGTGGGTGTGGGTACGGGTGTGGGTGTGTGGAGGGGTTAATTCTCTGTGTGGCCCTGGCTGTCCTGGAACTCGGTCTGTAGACCAGGCTGGCCTTGATGGCCTCCCCCCTCACTCTTCCCACCCCGCTTTTAAAACCCAGTTGTAGATACTAAAGTGAATGGCAGGCCTTGAAATGGAGAAAAAAAAGAAGCTATGAATTCTCTTTTCACATCTTCCCTGGTTACTTTTTCCACCCACTCTTAATGTGGGGTCATGGTGGGAGAGAAAAGAAGTAGGAGAAAACAAATAGACTGTCCAAGAAGGATGAGTGAACCTAAGTCCCCCAAAGGAAGGAGAGTGATACATTTTTCCTAGCTTCCTATCCATCTTCCAGGGAAAACACCCAGCAAACAGGCCACCAACACTGGGCTCATCTGCTGTTCCTCAGTCTGCAAATGGAAAGTGAAGGTGGGTAAGGAAAGAGCCGCATTGCAATGGAAAAGGGTGGAGAAAGGTATGAGGCTATGCTCTGCTGCTGCCTCTGGATTTGTCATGCTTTCTCCTGTGGGAGAAAGAGGAGATGGGTCAGGAAGACAATAAAACTACACCAGCCACAGCTGGGTTGTTACTGTTTGGCTTATGACCGAAATGAGACCGCAGCATGGCAGGATTAAAATGCACAGTATCATCCGTGAAAGGATTTGCTGCACCAGACATCCTGTTAGGTCTTTTTAAAAAATGGCCCTAATGTGTTAATATTGAACATAGATGTGTGTCATTTGAGAGTGAGTATAAAATACCACGTGTATTAAATTAATAATGTTTCATTACTCTCCCATCACAGAGTCATTATTTTAAATAACCATATTTCATTTCAGTGGACAGAGTGTAAATGAGTATGTATTTTTATGTAAAGTGGACCTGCATCATTATTTATTCATGAGTTTTAAAAGGATCATTATTTTTGACAGACAGCTCCTGTCAAAAGATTTATGCATAAGAGCTCGTGTTTCCCCACAATAATCATCAATCAATAAACTTTAGAACTTGGTACTTAAAATTCAGTGTTACAGAGATGCACATTTTGTTCTAATTAAACACATGTTTGCATTTGGAAAATAAACTGCAACCTCAGTTCAATTATATATAATCTGAAATATCAATATTACATGTGCAGGGTGAGTCACGCTTTCAGTTTGGGAATGTGTCTGGTTACATTTTAAGTGATTGCTTTGTTTTCCTACAGCAGACTCTTTGTGTGTGTGTGTCCCTGTGGGGCAGGAAGGGACACTTATGAGATTTGACATTTAACAGAGTAATTGGTTATTACTGATGGCGGTTTTCAAAGCAAGGACGCCATCCTTTACTGCCTGATTTTCAGGGAACTGAGAGGGCAAAACCTAGGCATCTACAAGTACAGCAAAACCACTCGGCTTTCAGTATAGGGCAGGGGCCAGGTCAGGAGCAGAGATTCCAGGAGACTGGGATGTCAGCATGGAAAGCCAGCTGAGGCTGAGCTAGGGCTAGTGGAAGGCAGCTTCCGAATCCTCACGCTGGAACAAGACAGCAAAGAGGTTACTGCTCAGATGACAATCCCAGAGCCTTTGTCACCCTAGAGGAAATGCCTAGGAGGCTTCCATCACTGAAGACAAGCTTTCCTCCTGGGATGAACATGCTTCTCTCAGATCACCAGTCTCCAGGGAGGCTGATAATGTTCCAGGCTCATCCTGGTTTGCTCTTCTGAATCTGAAAACCTGAATTAAATAGACTTTCCTCCTCGGCACAGTCCATCTTCATCTAGAATTCTAGAATTTATATTATTCACTACTGTGATGTATCGCTTGACTATCAAACACTCAACACATGCACAGTCCATCTTCATCTAGAATTCTAGAATTTATATTATCCACTACTTTGATGTATCACTTGACTATCAAACACTCAACATATGGTCTCTCTTCTCAGACGCTGGAAGCAGAAAGGCTACATCTGATTCTTAGGTCATCTATAATGAGGCCTGGGGCATAGGCAGGGAGAAAGATTGTAGCAAAGAGCACATGTAATCTTTGTCTATGAGTTATACAAACTTATCACCTGGACCAGTTTGTTTGTTTGGTTGGTTGGTTGGCTTTTTTCCTTTTTTTTTTTTTTTTTAGCAAGTAACTAACTTCATAACTATGCTAGAGACAAAATGTTAGACCATCCCTTAATGAGACAAGTTGGAAAGAGAGACAGGGAAGAGCAGAAGACATGAGGGGACCAGAAACAAAGCAAGAAATGGCTGAGATCTTCAGACAATCCCAGGAATCATGATACCTTTATATTTTTCAGATTAAAAATGTAATCTTGGGGGCCAGCAAAATGCTTCAGAGAGTTAAAGCACTTGCTACCAAGCCTGAGGACCTGAGCTGCTTCTGAGAAAGCCAGATTGTAGAGAAACACAAAGATTGTCTTCTGACCTCCATATGCCCATGCAAGGCCATGTATACATAGACCGCACACATCCAGACACATACAGACACACACAGACACACAGACATACACTAAAAAGCACTAATAACAATAAATGTAAAAATATATTTAAAAATGCACCTTTTCTAGCTGTACCCAGACTTTCCCTCTTGGAAACAGTTTAGGAATACATGAAAGGGTGACTCCTGCTACTTAGATCTCCCAGCTTCCTAAGCAGGGTAGAAATTAGTTAAGGGACAGAGGAAGAACCAGAACATAGAACCTTTGTCTATGGGAGCTAAGCAATATTGTAACAACCACTAAAGGAGCCAGGGGAGAAACCCCACAATTGGAGAATCAGTGTCTTGAAAGAAAAAGCTTGTGAAAAATATCCTTATTGTAGATTGTGGGAGAGGCCAAGAGCTGGGTTTTTATTTCCACAAACAAACATTTAATAGTGTATTTAGGGAGAAATGAAGATAGGGTTCTGCCACAAATGCTACTGCACAAGAGAGAATAGCCAGAGTATTGGAGGAGTCATCGACCCTGGCAGGGAGAAGGAACAGGGAAGGAGAGAGGGAGGAGGGAGAGAAGTTCAGAGGAGTTTTGGAGCTGTGGGTACAGAGTGTGGAGAGGGACAGCCAGTTTCTTATTGTATAGATGTATATTCTTATTGTATAGATTCAACAAAAAGAGCACATTTATCTATTTATACGGCAGGAAAAAAACATATCTTAAGTAATCATCATATAAAATTAAACTTTTTTACTTTTGTATTCAGGTGGCATTTTCAATACAAAATGCATTGTTGAGATGTTTGCTAATTTATAATGACTTGTAAAGCTGTATATCATTGTACATACATTACTTTCTGGATAAATTTCCAGGAGATAGATTGCAATCTTAGGAAACGTGAAAAGGTAAAAACACATGACAAATCAACGTGAAGTATAGGAAGCCGCCAAGGTCAGATGCCTGGGCACCTAGTCATCTGTAGGTCACAGGCCAGACGCTCCTCCCTCTTCGCCAGGAGAGAGCAGTTGAATTTACAGACCCATCCATCTGAAGTCCTGGAGAATCAAAATTCTGAGGCTCTAGTGGCTTCTTTTTTCAGTAAAGGGAAAGGCCTGGTAGTTGATTGGCCAATAGGTATGTATGTATAGAAAATGTAACATGTCCATCCGAGTAAGCATATGCATTTAAATCCTGTCAACTATTTTATAGCTATGTATACATCTTTGTACTCATGCACTTGACAATATTGGGGATATTGTCCTCGCCTTTTTCTTGAGTTTAGATTGGCTTCTTTTCTTCCTACCCAAACCTTACTCATATAAATTCTCAGGGGTTTTTGCGAGTTTGAAGTAGAGTAGGGAGTGTTGCAACCATCTACCAGTCACTTGTCTTCATGCGTTGGAGTAGGTTTCAAGACCCCTGTAAATGCCTGAAACTCCCGGTGTTATCTCAACTCCTAAGTGTGATGTGTGTTCATATTTTATCACACCGTCCTGGAGCCCACTTTGGTTTGGCAGCTTGACGTGACCAACCAAACTAGCAGTGATATATCTCCTCCCTCTCTCTGTCTGCTGCAGCGCTGAGACTTGAATCTACAGTCTTGCACATCCTGGGCAAGTGCTCTACCATGAAGCCTATTATTTATTTATTTGTTTATTTGTTTGTTTGTTTTCTTTTGACACAGAGCCTCCCTTAGTCGTACACACTAGTGTTGAATTTACTTGGTAGCTACTGGCAGTCTGGGAACTTGTAATTCTCTCAGAGGGGCCTCCCTGAGTACTGGAGATGCCCAGCTAATTTCTTCCTGCACAATTAATGAATTTTAATTTTACTAAAGATCTTGGCCTACTCTTCCCTTCCCCATTAAATTGATATCATTTGACTTTTTATCTAAGGGGATTTGTTTGTGTGTTTGTTGTTTTGTTTTGTTTTAGCTTCCCTTTGGCATATTCAAACTGCTAGTATCATGACTCATGAGCTACAGGGCTATGATGACTCATGAGACTTAGAACATAAGTACCGTGATTCTGTGGCAGTGGATCTGATGGCCAATTGCTGTATTAAGTGACTACCAGTGAGTAGCACATATAGTGTGAATACACTGAGCAAAAGATGATTCCTGTCCCAGGAGCACAGAGCAAAGTATCATGGGATTTCATGTGATACTTAGAATGGTATACGAGTCAACATGTAAGAATATTTAGCAGTGTTTCCCGATCTTTCTTATGCTGTGACCCTTTAATATAGTTCCTCATGTTGTGATGACCTCTAACCATAAAATTATTTTCGTTAATATTTCATAACTATAATTTTGTTACTGTTATAAATTGTAATGTAAATATCTGTTTTCCAATGGTCTTAAGTAATCCTTGTGAAAGGATTGTTTGAATCAATGATTTACAGTATTTCTTGCATTTTCCATTTAATATTTTTGTGCTGTAGTTGTTTCAAGGTAACTGAAACCCCAGAGAGCAAAACTGTAGAAAAATGTACCCACTGTATACGTTTGTTTTATGTTTACTCTTACTCACTTTCTCAGTCCTTGCTTGAAAGTAATTCTTTTAAATTAAACTCTTAAAATTGGACACATGGAGAATATACACTTAACATCACTGTACATATAATTTTGGATACATTTCCCCCAAAGAGATTATGCCTTTGGAACTTCCATATAAAGAAAAAAAACCTGGAACATTGCCAATGACCCTCAGGCATCTCCTATGCCTTCTCCCGGTCTTCCTCTGTCTTCCCCAAAGAAATTATTCACCTGACATTTTTTATTCTGAAGAGTTTGGAGCTTTTTTTTTTTTAACTTTTACTAATATGAGTTCTCATAGAATATATCTTATTTATACCTTATTTCTTTAACCCGACTTTGTGTTGTGAGCTTCATCCAGGTTGTTGGATGCAGGACACATGTGTTCATTTTGATTGCTCAGAACTGTTCCATTGTGTAACTAAATGATAATTTCATCCCATTAACAGTAGCATCTGGGTGGCTTCCCATTGTGTGCTATTATCAGAGTGCTACTATGTGCATCTGTGACTGTTGGGAACACACTGTACCTTTGTCTCAGATATATACCTCAAAGGTGAATTGCTGGATGACAGGGTGTGTAATTTTCATCATTAAAGATGTTGTCAATTTTCCAAAGTGGCTGTATTAATTTATTCTCCCACAGTGAGAGACCCAGCTGCTCCATATCACCATCATTAGCATGAAGCCCTGCCAGTAATTCTTATTTTAACCATTCAGGACTGCATGTGGTGGCATGGCATTATGTTTTGAATTCATATTTTCCTGCTTTTTAAGGAGTCTAGGTGCCTTTTCAGATCATCATCCACTTTTAGTAAATGCCTGCTACAAATACCAGTTTGTACTCAGTTTGCCTTGCTTTTCCTGTGACTCAGAGACGACCTTACAAAGCAGTGTTTGAGTGGCTGACTTAGATTGAGATTCTACAACTCATCAAGCAACTGCTGTAGAATAAAGACTATGTATATTTTTACACTCACATTTAGTAGTTTCCCTCATTCTTAATCATTAGCAATAAGAACAACTCTAGTTAACTCAAGGGACTGAGTCAATAGTTCAATAAAGGTTCAGTTTATTGGGAATAAGACAGTTTGAGCTTGAAGAGTGGAACCATTACAGGGCATTCTGTGTGTCAGGGACATGGGTCATCATTCTGTATATATGTCTTTTAAAGACATCAAGGATTACTTGGCCTGGTTTGGCCATTAAGTGGAGACTGGCCACCCCAAACAATGGGTGATCATTATGGAGACTGTATTAGGAGAATGAGCTTTGTTTGATTCTGCTGTTTATTTTAGGAATACAGTTTTCTCCACCCTCCTTCAGACGGCAACTGCAAAGACAGCATTTTTAAAGGTGTGGATTGTATGCTGCAACATTACAAACTTAGTCTAGGAAGGAACTGTATCAAATTACCTCCACAAATTACAACTTCTCCATCAGTAAAAGGGATAAAGTCCTCACATGAAGGTGAAATCAAGCCATGCATTTAAAGTATGGAACACACAATTTTAAGTGTTGGAAATAATCAATAAATTTTATCTTTAAATCACTGAAGAATTAATTCAGGTAGCAACCTGACTGTGAAGATGTAAGAATACATTGTCAAGTTATCTTTTAAAATGTGTCATTTCCCTTGACTTGTTAGCATGAATAAGATTTATTTTCTCTCTTCAACACAAATCTCTCAAAATGCTGTTGTTTTGCCATCTGCTTTTCCAGCATGTGTTTCTTCCAAAGGCAGAGTGATGGACTCCATGAACACAGACCGATGGTCTTGAACTCAAATCAAAAGCTTCACAAAGGAAAAGACAAAACAAACAACAACAAAACAAACAAAAAGACCCCACACACATTAGACATTTCATCTAGACGTATACATTTTTGCTTCCTAATTTTTTTTAAGTCTTGTAGTGAATCCTCTGCCCCTAGGGCACAACATCCCCATTGTCATCTTGAAGTCCAAGCAGCTGTGATAGCCTACACAAGACTCTCACAGATTGTAGCTACCAAGGGTCCCTTCTAGGAGGGTGGGGGTCATCAGACCCTCAGCTGAGATTTCAACCTCCACTGCCTCTTGTCCCAACTGCATGTGCTGTTGGGGGAGCAGAATATAGAGGAGGTGGAAGATTTACTGGGGGTGGGAATCCAGGGATGCATCTTCCACGACCCTTGGTGGGGCTTTTTGGTGACAGACCTGCCCCAGTTCCCTGTGCTTCTGTTATCTCTCCGACTCATGCATCTGTAAACAACCCCCAAAAGCTTGTCAGTTCACCAAGTTGGACTTGGTTCCTTGGTGTCCTATCTTGAAGTTAATGGGGATTTCTTTGGTCTTGAGACAATTATCTACCTCTTTTTCAGTATTTGGAGCCTGTTTAATTGGTTTCTTTGGGTGATGTTTTTTGTTTGCTTGTTTTTTTCTCCATTGAGACAAAATTTACATGTGGTAAAATACAGAAACTAAAAAAAAAAAAAAAAAAAAATTCATATGCCCACATAACACTGGTTCATTCAAGAAATAGAACATTTCTGCGACTCAAGAAAATTGCTCTGTCTCCCAAGTTAGTGCAAAAACAAAGTGTTCTGATTCCCACCATACCTTAGGCTTTCCCTTTCAAGAATTTGGCTGGAACAGTTTTTCATGTCCACACTGTCTCCATGTTTTCCCCTTCTCAGGTTTGGCCAAATCACTGAGGCCTCCCTCCATGTACACCACACTGCTCTCTTACATTTTACCCCCTTTAATCTGGACTCCGCTGTTCCAATTTCCCATTCTGTCTTGAGATTTCTAAAGGAACCTGTCCTGTTAAGGGGTAAGACATAGACACCCTTTGAAAGTCACTGTAAGGCTTAACTAGATCACATTGGTCAGAACATTTACATGCTACTCAGAAACATTTGGTTTTGTGTACTTAACTCAAGAGAGGAAACTATACTGTTTCTTACTCGAGCCAACTTAGAGAAGCTAATTATCATTAGAAAACAGTAAGATACTGACGGCTGGGTCTGCACCACCAAGCCATTTGAAAAAAAAAAATCTAAATGGATTCCAATAGCTTGACATCGGTCATCGCGTATCACCCATTTCCCACAGACTAAGAAAAAAAAGCAGCAGTGTAGGAAGAAATGCTCAGAGTTAAGGATGCCCCCCTTAGCATGAAAAGATTTATGAATCAGTGAGTGCTCCAGAATGTGTGGGATGTGTTTACCCCACAAGCTGATGCATATTAGTTGTAGCAACATACTTACTCATTTCTTTATTTCTTTCCAAATTACAGTACATGTATATAAAGATACATATTCTTTTCCAAGAGCTGAGGCTGAACTCATGGCCTTGTGCTTGCTAAGTAAATGCTCTACCACTGAGCTAAATCTCCACATGTGGTGGACCCAGATGTGCACTCTCTACCTTATCAGGGAGCTCATTTGTCTCCACAGATGACTAATGAGGTTCTTTCCTGTATGACATTTGCCCCCCAAGAGATTTCTTCCTTGTCAATTTTAAAGTGAGTGCATACCTTAAATATTTTTGACAAACTGAATTTTTGCCTTATTTGAGGGCAAAAGGGAGAATAGACACAATTTGGAAATCCACAAAATCTTTGTATTTTCATGTTTTTCTAAACTTTCTATTTTTATTCTCAACTTTAAGATTTGAGGGTCTTATTTTCTGCAATTAAAAGTCCCTGTAAGTGTTGCTTTGTGTGTGTGTGTGTGTGTGTGTGTGTGTGTGTGTGTGTGTGTATGCACTGTCCATTCTACCATTCTCTTGGGTACCTCTCTGTGTAGGAACTTTGCTAGTTTCCATTTGGCTCTCTCTAGAGAAGGAGGTAATTCAGAGTTAGGGTTTGGATCTTACCTGCCCCAAAGTCTCACATGTCAACTTGTGGCAGTATCAGGAGTAGTTTGGACCTTCAGAGGGAAGGGCTTAGTCAGAGGAAGTTAGGTCAGTAAAGGGATATCTTTGAAGAGCATATTGGGAACTTGGCTCCTTCCCATGTGTCTTTCTTTATGTCCTGTCTGCCATGAAGAAAGCAGCTTCGCTCCACCACGTCCTCCGTCTCCAAATGCTCTGCTAAAGCTACAGAGGCAGCTGGCTCTAAAGGAGCTGACCCAAGAGCCCAAGGATACGTTTCATCCTTCCAATCTGATTTAGCTCAGGCTTTTGTTACCACGATGGAAAACTGAACAGCACAGGTGCTCCCAGCAACTGAGTGTTGGGAGTAACCAGAGATCAAAACGCACAGTTCAGTCTTCTGCAGAAATAACCACTGACCTTAGTCACAAATCCATAGTGACCAGGATGAGACTGAGCATCCAGGAGTCTGGCTTCAGCTGTATGGGAAATGCCAATGATGTTGTCTTAGTATTTACACACTTTCTCATTACCTGGATACTAAAGTTTTGTTTGAAGAGTTAGGAAAATGTCTGCTTTGTTCAAAAAGAGAGATATGCTAAAATGCAGTTTTCTGACAAGATTAAGGATTAAGAAAAGTTATCTTATCATGGCCTTTGATGTAGCTAAATCTTAAATGAGTTTGATAAAATGTTAGAAGATATATTTGTGTCAAACACGTGACAGTCAGATATTCCTGGCTAATGCAGAAAGAATATGCAATATTTCATGTAATGATGATGACAATATAATAACACCAGTAATAATAAAAGCACCAGTAATGACTTCATTACTGTTGATGGATTTATCTATGATTCTTTAATATCTCAAATGGGAGATATAATAGATTAAGAATGCACATCCAATGGCCAAGAGGAATGTTCATTGTAATGCATGAAATCTACATTTTGTTTAGATCATGACGTTTTAGATGTTGAAACAATTTCATAGTGTGTTTGCTATATGTGTATGTGATGCATGCATGTGTGGGTGTGCACACCCATATGCATTCATGCTGAGGCCAGAGAAGGACTTCGTATGTCTTCTTCTATCGTTCTCTGCCTTATTCCCTTGAGAC
>CABHPQ010158992.1:0-30166 GCA_902168405.1 Peromyscus aztecus
TGGAAACAGCCAGGCATGGTGACACACGCCTTTAATCCCAAGAAGTGAGCCTTTAATTCCAGGGAGTGATGGCAGAAAGGTATATAAGGCGTGAAGACCAGGAACTAGCAGCATTTGGCTGGCTAAGCATTTGGCTGGTTAAGCATTCAGGCTTTTGAGCAGCAGCAGTTCAGCTGAGATTCATTCTGGATGAGGACTCAGAGGCATCCAGTCTGAGGAAACAGGATCAGCTGAGGAACTGTCGAGGTGAGGAAGTTGTGGCTTGTTCTGCTTCTCTGATCTTCCAGCATTCACCCCAATAACTGGCCTCAGGTTTGATTTTATTAATAAGACCTTCTAACAATTCTTGCTACACACGTTTGTGGGATTCAATGTAATTTCAAATATATTTTAAACTTTTAAAAATTTATTTTATTTTTATGTATGTTTTTGTCTGCATGTATGCCTGGTGCCTGTGGAGGCCACAGGTGGGCTTCATATTCCCTATAGCTAGAGTCACAGACACTATTTTTAGTAAACATGTGGTTGTTGGGAATCCAACCCAGGTCTATTGGAAGAGCAGCCAGTGTTCTTAACTCCTGACTCATGTCTCCAGCCCTGTAAAAATTTACATGTATATGTATGTATATGTACATATGTATGAATGGGTTTGTACATGTGAGTGCTATGCGTGAAACACTCAGAATTGGGTGTTAGATCCCCTAGAGGTGGGGTTACAGGTAGTTGTGAGCTGCCCGACATGGGTGCTGGAACTGAACTCGGGTCCTCTGCA
This sequence comes from Peromyscus aztecus, assembly GCA_902168405.1. Taxonomy (NCBI): domain Eukaryota; kingdom Metazoa; phylum Chordata; class Mammalia; order Rodentia; family Cricetidae; genus Peromyscus; species Peromyscus aztecus. The sequence goes on from CABHPQ010158992.1 coordinate 773, forward strand.
CCGCAGCACCTTCTCTTGACTGCTGAATCATCTTACCAGCTCCAAGTGTGATTTTTTTTTATTGTACATTCCTGTTGTAAACACCAACATTTGAAATACACTCTCACAGCAATTGCATGGCATACACTGCATTATCACTAACTAGAGTCTCTGTGCTACACTTCAGATCTGAAGCACTTGTTCATCCTGAATGTATTTATTTACTCCAGTTGTTAACTCCCCAGTCTAGGACACACATACAGGTTCCCAACATGCTGCTTCTTATCTTCAGCCTGCTCTGTCCAGATATCTCCCTAGTCTTTCTGTTCTCATCTTGATTTTGTCAGGGATTTTAGAAGGTGTGAACCTCCTCTTTTTAAATTAGCACATGAAGCAGTGGGCTGTTCTGTGGCATTGTCATACATTTATCTGGTTGCTCCTCCCCACGCCCCTCCCTCAATGCCCAAGCCCCACCCCCCTTTCTGTTTTCCTCCTCCCCTAAGAGCTCCACTAAGCTTCTATGTGGTACACATGCTATTATCCCTTCCTCCATACCCAGGCTTCCTTAGCCCTCACTCCCCTTCCACAGCCTCCTTTCTCACATCATGCCATACCCTCCACATATACATGAACTAAAATATAGGATTGTTTCTTAAACTCTAGGATCTTAACACGAGAGAAAATATGGCATTTATCTTTTGGAATTGGAGTTACTTTGCTTAATACAATAATTTCTAGTTTTATCCATTTTTTTTCTTGTAAATGTCATGATTGCATTTTTCTTAATGGCTGAATAAAATTCCATTTTGTATATGTCCACACTGTTTATATCCATTCATCTATTGATGGGTATCAAAACTGGTTCCATTTCTTTTCTTTTTTTTTTTTTGTTTGTTTTGTTTTTGTTTTTCGAGACAGGGTTTCTCTGTGTAGCTTTGCGCCTTTCCTGGAGCTCACTTGGTAGCCCAGGCTGGCCTTGAACTCACAGAGATCCGCCTGCCTCTGCCTCCCGAGTGCTGGGATTAAAGGCGTGCGCCACCAACGCCCGGCATGGTTCCATTTCTTGTGAATATTATTGTGAATAATGTAGTAATGCACATGAATCTATTTTTTCTTTTCTACATTCTCCATACTGGAACCAGGTTTACCACAAGGAGGTGCTGGGTACAGAGGACCCTCTTATTCATGAGGCATATGTTCTAAGTGATGTCTAAAACTGCAGATAAGACCAAATCTGACATAGACTGTAGTTTTTCCCATGTAGCCATACCTAGGATGAAATATTTCAATAGGGCAAATATAAAAATACACTGCCAACAAAATTTGCATGAATGTGGGCATTTGTATCCTGGCTGGGATGGGGCAAGGTGGTATGGGATTTCATCATGTTACTCTGAATGACAAGAAATTTAAAAATTATGAATTGTAGGGACTGGAGAGATGGGTCAGCCATTAAGAAGACTTGTTGCCCTTGTAGAAGACACATTAGATGATTCACAACCACTATCACTTGAGCTATCACTTGAGCTCCAGGGAATCCAATGTAGTCTTAGGGACTCTGAAGGTACTGTACTTACGTGAGCAAATCCATATGCAGATATACATATAGACATATACTTTACAAAGTAAAAAGAAGAATATTTTTAATTCTAAATTGCTTATTTCTGGAGTTTTCCTTTTAATTTTTAGATTGTGGTTGATTGGGGGTAACTAAATTCACAGAAAGCAAAACCTTAGATGGAGAGTCACTTTATTGGTTGGCAGAATTGTGAGGCTATCTGCAAGGTGTATATACACAATAGTTTCTCATTTTATTTCCTCGTTGCTTGCAGTGCTGGGGGTCAAAGTCGGGGTCATGAACGTGCTAGGCATACACTCAACTGCTGAGTTACACCCCTGCCCTATAGTGTAGTTTTATTTAGCTACAAAGAAAGAAAATCATGTTCTTTGCAGGGAATGTATGGAACTGGAGATTATCACATTGAGTGAAATAAGCCAGACTCAGATAAACATTGTCTAGTTTTTTCTTACTGGGAATATAGGAGGGAAAGAACAAAAATAAAAGGGGACTATAGTATGAGAAAAGAGAGAGGGAGAGAGGAGAACACACAGCAGAAGCAGGGATATGATCAAGATACTTTATATGCCTACATAGGAATGCCACACTGCATTGTTTCATACAGTGAACCTATGGTAGCAACAACATAATAGTAATAACAACAAAAGATTCAGAGTTTCATGTTTTCATAAATCTTTCATTTGAAACCTGAGCTCTTGCTATGGGTTCAGAGTCAATAACACTGAAAGAGTTACAAACCCCCAAGTTGTATAGTTTCCACATTGCCTCTTTCTAAAGAAGGAATAAACAGTAATTAAAATAACTTTCATTAGAGTGGTTTAATGGAGATGAAACTTCTCGGGGAAGCCATAATGATGGGGGTGACAAGCTCTGCTGGAGGTCACTTCCTATACGGCAGAAGCAGTGACAGGCAGTGACTTTTGGACTCCTTTCAAGGATTCTGTTAACTCAGCAGTATTAGGAGCCAGGATCCAGAGAGGCCTTTCCAAAGGCAAGGGCTTTGTTGTAGCTACTTTCTGGATTGAACAGGATGGTCATAAGTGTGCTGCTATGAGGAACAAGCCAGGAAGCAGCACCCCTCCATGGCCTCTGCATCAGCTCCTGCCTCCAGGTTTTTGCCATTTGAGTTCCTGCCTGGCTTCCCTCAATGGACTGTGATACATAAGCCAAATAAATCCTTTCCTCCCCAAGTTGCTTTGGTCATGGTGTTTCATCACAGTCATGGGAACCCTAAATAAGACAGGTCAGAAAGTTAATGAAATTTACAAGGATTGAAAAATTCATGAAACTTAAAGAGATTTGAAAGGTCCCTTGGAAGGATCAGGAAAGCAACAGTCAGTTGCTGAGGAGAGGAGACCGTTTGGTAGGACTGCCTGCAGCTGGACAAGGAGCTAAGTGTCCCAGCTTTCCTGAGTCATTACCCATGTTGAGATGGGCTTTTTGGTGATGTGCCTGCTTTCCAGTTATCTATCCTTCTTTAAGTAACCCCTCACTCATGTTCTTATAAGTGACCATCAATCAGCATTAATTTAGTTTATCATTTGATCCAGTAAACCCATTTGCTTAGAATTTATACACAAAAAACAATTGCATAAATGCAAAAGTCAGGACCTAGGAATATGCATCCTAGCATGATTTACAAGAAGGGAAAGCCAAGAACTATAAGCTAAGCTGTCCAATAAGTGACCACATATTCTTCAACCTGAAGTAGGCACGATTAATGTCTGTGGTATGTTCATGTTTAGAAGCAATGCTTCAGAGCACCACAGATGATATGTGCTCATCATCATTGTTTGGATGAGCTTGTAGAGGACTTTGAGCATCAGACTGGACAACAGTCCCAACAGACAGTCTGAGTGCCCATTTGAGAATCTAAGCAAATGCTCCAGATGACCTTTGCCAAATTTCCAACCCACAAAAATTGCCTGATGGTAAAATACATGTTGATTTAAGCTGATAAGTTTGTGAAACTTCATTATGCAGCAGTAAAAATACATGCAATGTACACAGACGTGTAAGAATGTTTTAAAAATATTACAAGTGTTCTGGGTAGTTAGAAAGGGGGTAACCCTTGCTTTTATACTTTGCAACATATGAAAAAGCATTTAATAATAAGCATGTATTACCTTTCCTTCCAGAAATTAATACAAATATTTTAATTTTTCATTGTGTGTGTGTGTGTGTGTGTGTGTGTGTGTGTGTGTGTGTATGTGTGTGCGTGCCCAAGACCACTAGAGATCTGAGGGCAAATTGTAGAAGTCAGTTCTCTCCCTACACCATTCAGGTTCTGGGGAACAAATTCAGGTGGCCAGGCTTGGTGGCAAGTGCCTTTACCTCTTAAGCCATCTCACCAGCTCAAGATGGCTACTTTTTAAAAAAAAATATGAAGTTAAAGCATAGTTCAGTGGTTGCCCTGAGCCTATCACCAGGATGATCCTATCCAGAGGTGAGGAGTCCATGGAGTGGAGGACAGTTGGGCAGAGGATGTATCTGAGATCAAGATGGACTTCCTGGATGTATGTGTTTTGGGTTCAAAGAAAACAAAGTAGTTACTTTAAACAAACAAACTTTTACCTTGACTAACTGTTTATGAAGGGGTTGAACTCTCCCACTTTCTCAACTGAATTTTTCTCTGAGAAGGGCAAGCAAACAGGTGTCTTTTCCAGCAAAGGATCATTTATCTACAAGGCCCTTACATTCAGGGTCCAGGGAGAATACAAACACCGAGGGTCTAAGTCAGCCTCACAGTGTCTCAAGGACAAACCCAGCAGCCCTCTTCTGAGTTATGTCCAAGCTTGTGCAGATGTGTCCAAAAAACGATAAGACTAAACCTCAGTCAATTAGAAATATACTAATGTAACTGCTGTTTGATTAACCAATTATGTAGTTGACCCCCAAACTTCCCTTAGCTGTGCTTCAAAAGAGCCTAAAGGCCCCTCTTGGAGTCGTCACCATTTTGCACAGTTGAATGACCCCACAGGCATGTTCTTTTGTTCTTGTTCTTGCATACTATTTGAGTCTGGGGTCTGCCTTCAGCATTTCCTTGGACCCTACATTTAAACACTCTGTAGCCTTGTCTAACCATTTAAATACCCCATAGCCTTGGCTAATTGTGGAATATTCCTTTATACTGTGTGAATATATGTTGCTGTGATTGGTTTAATAAGGAAACTGACTGGCCAATAGCTGGACAGGATAAGTTTAGGTGAGAGAACCAGACTAAGGACACTGGGAAGAAGGAGGGTGGAGTTAGAGGAGTCTCCAGCCAGATATGGAGAGGAAATAGGAGGTACAAGATGAAAGAGAGGTAATGCCACATGGCAGAATGTAGATGAATATAAATGGGTTCATTTAAAATATAAGAGTTAGCTAGTAACAAGTCTGAGCTATTGGCTGAGCATTTATATTTAATATTAAGCCTCTTTGTGGTTATTGAGAAGCAGGCTGACAGGACAGAAAAGTCCATCTACAGCTAACCATTTAAACACCCCATAGCCTTGGCTAATGGCTTAACTCCCCTCCTAATATCTTTGGCTGTTTAAACACCTCATCAGGGTCAGCACATTTATAATCTGTCCAGAAAAGTTTCACAGAAAGAGTTCTTAAAACAGAAGAAAGGAGCTTATAATTTTGTTTGTGTGGCTTTATAAAGCTGCAGGAGAGCACAGATTAGATGCAGAGAAAGCCCTGAGAGAAAGACTTCAGAGCACTTGCAACTGTAAGCCAGATGTTTGGAATTCTTTCATTTGTAAAAATGGTAGCAGCTAGAAGGCAGGCCAGCACTGGGATACCTTGCAGATTATTTGTGCTTGGGTGGCAGATGGAGCTAGCCCAGGATCCCTGGGTCTGCTGATTTTCCAATACAGACATGATGTAGGTGACAAAAATGACAGCATACCTGGAATGTGGCAGATGGAATGCAATGGGAATGGGGTGGAGGGGGTGGGAATTGGGAGCAACAAGTGGGAACAATTTGGTGGACTCAGAATTATCAAACAAGACACTTCAAAATGGAAATGAAAGTTGAGATTGAGGAATACCCTGGCCGTTAGGAAATACGATGATGAGAGATGGCAGAATGAAATTGTTCAGAAAAAGGCTGGGGGAATAGTTGATGAAGCTGAGAGCTGGGAACACTGGATTCCTTCAGAATGCAGCTGTTCTCTGCTAGGGCTGCTGAAGTGCTGAAACCAGGAAGGAGTACTTGGATACTCCCTGAGGCATGTCAATCAAAGGCCATAGGTCTGGTCAGAAACCAGTCAGCTTGCCTTCTTTTTAAGAACTGTTGCCTTAGTACTTTCCAGTAAGGAGTCACCCGAACAAGCCCTGATAGTCTGCATGATAACGCTGAGAGGGAGATTAGCGGAGGATACCATGAAAGATGTCAGTTATCCACCAAGAAAAACGAGAAATAATGAAGGAGCCTATTCCAATTTATACTGTGGAGGCAAGGGATCTACTACACTCACTGACAAGTTAATTTCAGTATGCTCTCTTGAGTCACAGGAGACACATGTAGGAAGAAGGTGAATATGGGAGTGGACTTGGGGATGCACTGTGATGCCCAACACAAAGCCAGTGTATTTATCAAAATCATTAATAACTTCTCTGACACAGATATCAGTTACCCACCAAATACTGCCACCAAATAGGAAGGACACTGGCTCTAAATGACAGGGTGGTTCTTGTAGGACACACTGACTAAACATCAGCTCAGAACTCAGCTCTTTACAGAAAAAGCAGTACTTAATCTGAGTCTATTTAGCAAGTCATCTGGGAATATGCCCTTCATTAGTTCTATTCCACTCAATCTTTGAGTTACATTGCAGATGTAACTCAGGTTGCTTGAACATTTATTAGGACAATTTTATAGCTGCTTTAATAAAAGAAATTTTTAGAAAATTAGGGGATGGTCACACAGATATCTTTTTCCTTCTTTCATCAGTTCTGTCTTTTTTTTTTTTTTTTAAATAAAAAACAACCCAAAGGAAAACAAAGCTCAGAAGACTCAAGAAAGAAAGTGGCACACATTCATATTAACTTGTATTTGTCACAGTGAGCAGACCCCGCCCCCCCTCCGCCCCCCTCCCCCCATACCACTAGATTCACATTGAAAATGAGACCCTGTTCACTGCATCACGTTTTCTGGCATAGCAGGTTAGAAATTGCCTTCCTGGTTGAAAATGAAGAAAAGATTGGATTTTTGAAGATATGTATTTGTATAACTCTAATGTATAAAAACTTCCTATAATAAATTCAGCCCAAGTTTTCCCATAATTATTAGAGAGGATTAAAAACATTCTAGCAGCAGTCGCAGTAGGTTCCAAAGTTCCTATTTTGCATTATAGAGATGTTTATGAATAAATATTCTAAAGTTGATAGCTCTTATTTTTTAATTTTTTAAGGGTTTATTTTTTTCTTTTTAATTCTTAAAAATTAAAATATAATCACATCATTTTTCTCTTCCTTTTCCTCTCTTGAATTCATCCTCCATAACCTCACCCATTTTTCCCTCTCAAAATCAATCTTCTTTTCTTTAATTGTAGTCTCTCTCTCGCTATAAAATCAGCTCAATTAATTTAGTATTACTTATATGTATATGATTTTAGATTTTAGAGCTGATCACTTGGTGTTGGATAAGCACTTCTCCTGTTCCCAGCATTCCTTGGCTACCTGTGGCTTCTGTGGACAGATGGGGCTGTCAGGTTCCCCTCTTCCGTGTTAGCATGTCTATTGGTGTTATCTTTTTTCAGGTCATCTTTAGGCAGCCATATTGTTGAGGCATCACGGGTGAAGCTCCCCTGCCATGTCTAAGAGACACAATCTCACAGCAGATTTTCTGGTTCTCTGATGATTACAATCTTTCTGAACCCTCTTCTGCCATGTTCCCTGAGACTTAGGTGCAGCAGTAACGCTGTAAATGGAACAGCTGGGCTTGGGCAACCAGGATCACTTGTTCTCTGCATTTTGACCAGATATGGGTCTCTGTAATGGTCTCTGTCTACTGCAAAGAGAAGTTTCTTTCATGAGGGTGAACAGTACTGTTCTTATCTGGCTGGGCTCTGGTACAAGATATATAGCTCTTACTTTTAAATAGGTTTTAAAGCTATCTTATTAACTATCTAATGAAATTAGCCTTGATGATACATATTTTATTAGCTTCTATTTTTTATTTTTGGTAACTATGAGTGGTGTAGATAATGAGTTTCTCTTAGAATTCAGGATGAACCAGAACCTGGAATTTCCTTAAGAAAAATATCTTAGCCTATGCTTTTTGTATAGATGATACTTCACTTCTTTCTCATTCTGGCTAATTTCCCAAGAAGTATGTGTAATCCTCTTTTTCCACTCTCAGACAATATGATTAGAACATGGACTACAAGTATTCCCTGGAGATATCCCAGCAGGATGGAAGAAAGAGGAAGAGAGTCTAATGTGATATTCTAGAAACTTTAAAGAACATTGCCCTCCCCACCTCAGACAAGATCTCCCTTTCTAGCATCCATTTATTATATTAAAATGGAATCTGTAGACAGCTTTCTGAAGATACAATTTCTCAAAGCTCAATGTAATACCTAACGGTATAAAGGAGGAAAGAAGACACAAAAGCATGTGAGCATATACAACCACGTGTCGTATAACTACATTTTGATTAATGGGAGAACTGCATGTGCGGGGAATCACATATTACTAAAGCTGAACTAATTACTCTTTCACAGTGATGTCCTGTATTACAACACTGCCTTCCTCACCTGTCTGTGTGACATCAGTATAAGGCAACTCCCATGTTACCCATCCTACAAAAGCTTTGCACATGCTACTATGCACACTGTATGTGACAATTATGTTACCGACTGATGTATTTGCTGTACCATATCTTAAACATTACTTTATAGTATACTTCTGTTGATTGACAAAGCTTAAATAGATAGGAACTGGAAAAATTATATTGTGTAAGGTAACCCAGACCCAGAAAGATAAACACAGAGTGCTCTTTCTCACAGGTGGACCATAGCTTTTAATATTTAGATTTTTTTATGGTTCACTTGGAGTACCTGAAGAAGCCAGGAAGCTAGAAGGGACCATTGTGGGAGAGAGGAAATATCTTAAGGAAAGAGGGATAGCAGAACATGGGTGGTGTGAAGGCGTAAAGAAGGATAATGGGGGAAAGGCTTAAATGAGGGTGGCAGAGCAAGGCACAGGAAAGGCTGGGGGAGGGATAAAGAACAATAAGGGACCTTGAAAAGATGCATGGAAACCTATTATTTTATGTCAGGTTCTCTCTCTGTCTCTGTCTGTCTCTCTGTGTTCTCTGTGTCTGTCTCTCTGTGTTCTCTGTGTCTCTGTCTCTGTCTCTGTCTCTCTCTCTCTCTCTCTCTCTCTCTCTCTCTCTCTCTCTCTCTCTCTCACACACACACACACACACACAGTAGAGTTACCCTAAATAGGATACTGTTCCTCCCAGAAACCATGGGTCCTCACACAAAAATCCTACCACCAGATTCAGAATACTTCCCTTCTAGTTGTTAACCAGAGGGACCTCAGAGAACCCCTAGACAATACAAGCTAGTGCCGTTGCTCTTGCTTGCCCTGCAGAATCTGACTGTCTCACTCTGTTGGTGAAGATACTACTCAATGTGGTCATAAGACATGATGAAATCAAGCTGGTAATAACTTGAAATCTTCTTCCTTGCTGACTAGCTTTCATAGTACCAGAAGGTGCTCTGCAGGCTTTTGGGATAGGGGAAAATTAGCAGTCTCACACAGTGGTGAACCCTGAAAACTGTAATAGAACTAGCCTGCAAAGATCTGCTCACTGATTCAACAGCGAAATGATTGTTATTGGGATAATCATCTTACTTTCTGATCAGATTTAAGACCTGTTCCACAGGGCGGAATTCATGCTTGGTATTGTACACCTGGCAGAGAACCTGTGGCTACCACCACCATATACCCTAAAGGAGCACCTACTAGTATTATTTTGTTTAATGGGCACAGTATCAGATTGCCTTCTAAATACTTACCTTTGTACCCAGTTAGTATAGGTCTTAGCCCTCACCAGAGAAGCTTCTTTTTGCAGAGGATGTCAATTGATACAGACACTCACAAGTGAACCAAGCACAGAGACCATGGAATGCTCAACCCTAAACAGGACACCTACATCATACTACCTACCTCCATAGGGTCAAGGAATAACTTGAAAGAGAGGGGGCATAGGAAAGATTTTAAGAGCTAGGTGTTGGGAAAGATTGCTGCAAACAGTGTCTTCTCAACATGATACAGTAGGTGTCCTGGTGAAGTCATAGCAGTCATGATTGCCTGCACAAAGACTCAAAACCAATGCTCAAGCCAGTCAACATCCCAACAGGAATGGGGAAGGGACTCCTGAGGCCCTACCCCTAGCTAGAAGCTATTATCGATGGCTGCTGAGGGAGGGGGAATCAGTTTCGTCTAGGGATGTAGCCCCTGTGAGACTGCCCATGCTCCAGCGGATGGTGCCCCATGCTCCTCAGTACACAGACAGCACTAAATGGACTCAGTGAGTTTTTATGAAGAAAAAAGGAAGAGAAGTTGAGAGGTGGGTGTAGGAAGGGTTGTCAGGGAGACAGGAGATTCTCCCTGACAATCTCAAAGAATAAATACAAAGAGTTAAAGTTTACTGATAAATTGTACACTGTTACACCGGCAGCAGCTGGATACATTGTGTCCACCATGCCTCCTGATTGCTTTACAAGGTCACTTTCACTGACTGGCCTACAGTGTCTAGGCTTGTGTAAGTGTGCTCCATGATATTTGAGTAACACAATACCTAATAATGTATTTCCCAGAAGACATCCTCCTCATTAAGTGACTCATTACTGTGCATTACATATTTCAAGATATATATGCTAGAAGACTAAATTAGATACTAAAAATATCCCTATAAAATATAACCCTTTTGAGGGTCTGGTGGATTCCTCTATTTGGAGCCACTTAAATAGTGTTAAGAATAGACTTTGGGGGTTGGAGAGATAGCTCAGTGTTCAAGAGCGCTGGCTGCTCTTCCAGAAGACCTGGGTTTCGTTTCCAACACCTATATGGCAGTCCATAACTATCTGTAACTCTGGTCCCAGGGGATACAATGGCCTCTTCTGGTTTCTGTGAACACTAGGCAAGATAGGATACAAAGACATACATATAGGAAAAATATCCACGCACACTAATAAAATACAAGAACAGACTTTGGGAAGCATTTCCACAATGGCAGAGTGGAAACAATAACATCAGGGGGACTAAAAAAACAAAAAAACAAACCAGACCAACTTTTCTAGAACTCTAGTAATGAACATGAGACTTGCAACAAAGCTAAACAACAGCTATTCAAGAAAACCATGTCTGTCTTGGTGAGCGCTCTGATCTTTGCTTGGTTTTCTTTGTTTTCACCTCCCTCTCCCAATCTCCATGGCAGTGGTGAAAACAGCCTCAGCAGCCGGGAAAATTTACAGCCTAGGAGCCCAGTGACAGAAGAAAACAGGGTTGGACTCCCTCAAAGCTCCTTCTCCTCCCATTGTTATTTCACTTTTCTAGAAACTTCCTGAAAAGTTCTAAACTTGGGTTTGTTCTTATTCATTTGACTGAGTGATCACTTGGTATAAATAGTTCCACCCATAGCCTCTTTTTTCTACAACAGCTAGAAGCTGCTCTTATAAATTTCTCCCCTTACTTTTATTTTTCCTTCTCACCAAGTAAAAGTTAATTTAAAATGGGTCTGAGACTCAGCTATAAGATCTAAATGAAAAAACTCAAAAAGAAAACAGAGAAGTAACTATTGTGACCTGGAACTCCATGACCTCTCACATGTGATAATAGAGGTATAAACAACCATCAGTTACTGGATGAAGGTTCTATGATGACAATTGGGGTAGTTATCCATCCGATTACAGGGGAAGGCCAGTTCAGGCACCCTGCTGCAGAGATCCACAGCTAAACTAAGCACTGGGCAAGATCCCGGAGTCCAGTCAAAGAAAGGTAGGAGGGATTATATGAGCAAAGCGGTCAAGATCATGATGGGGAAACCCACAGAGACAGCTGACCTGAGCTAGTTGGAGCTCACTGACTCTGGACTGGCAGCTGGGGAACCTACATGGGACCGAACTAGACCCTCTGAATGTGGGTGACAGTTGTGTGACTTGGGCAGTATGTGGGGCCACTGGCAGTGGGACCAGGATTTATCCCTAGTGCATGAACTGGCTTTTTGAAACCCATTCCCTATGGAGGGACACCTTGCTCAGCCTCCATATAGTAGGGAGGGGCTTGGTCCTGCCTCAACCTGATATGCCAGACTTTGTTGACTCCCCATGGGAGGCCTTACCCTCTCTGAGGAGTGGATGGGAGGTGGGGTGAGGGGAGGAAAGTGGGGAGTGAGTAGGAGTAGAGGAGGGAGGGGAAACTGTGGTTGGTAGGTAAAATGGAAAAAAAAAACCCTTTTAAATAAAAAAATAAGAAAAAAGTCTAAGTAACCAAAGAGAAAAATATAAAATGGCTTTGATAAAAACTAATTTTTCTGCTTTAAAATAGACCATTAATGATGTGAAAAAGACAGCCCAGAGATCAGAGAAATGCTTGTTTGCATCCAGAACATGTAACTAACAGCTAGAATGCCATGACTGACAACTCAATTTTAAAATTGGACAGAAGTTTGAATAGCTATTTTTGCCCAAATAAATAAATAAATAAATAATAAATACCCAAACAGTAAAAAGTCATTCAGCATCATCAATCCACAGAGGATGGACATTAAACCTACCATTCCACTTCATGTGCACTAGAATGGCTGTAACAATTTCAAAACAAAACAAAACAAAACCCAGGAAAATGATCACTTTGGCAAGAATGTGGAGAAGATGGAGCTCTCGTGTTCTATTGGTAGGAATGTAAAACAGTGGGGCTGATTTGGAGATAAGTTTGGCAGTTTCTCAAACAGTTAAACATAAAGTTACCATATGACCAAACCATCCTAACTCTGCATATTCTAAGAGAACTAGAAACATATGCTCTCACAAAGATTTTTACATGCCTGATCAGAGTGGATTATTCATAGACAGCAGAAGTGGAAACAATTCCAACGCACAGCTGATGAACAGCTAAATAAAATGTGCTTTGTCCACACAGGGAAATGCCATTCATCAGTTAAAAGGAAGAAGTCTTGGAACATAATCCAACATGGATGAACCATGGGCAGCATGATCTGTGGAGGGAACCAGACACGAAAGGCCATGCAGTGTATGATTCTACGTACGTGAAATGTCCATACCAGGCACCTGCACAGAACAGAAGAAGTTAGCAGCCGTCAGTGGCTGGAGGAATGAGAAGATTTCTTGTGTGAGTAATGAGAATGTGCTAGACAATGAGAGTTGCCCAACACTGAAGACAGTGAGAATACTGAGCCGTGCACTTCAAAAGAGCAGATTTTGTATCTCTGAGTTATTTTCCAATGATGATGCTATACATAAAAAAGATGGCATTCTCAGTTTAGGTTCAGGGGGTTGTAATTCAATCTGACTGGGACCTTGGCTAAGTTCTGTACCTCTTTCCTCATCTTTAAATGAGGACAATGATGGGAACCTCTGGAGAGACCGATAAGGATTGCATAAGTTAAATATGTCATCACTTAGAGCAAGGGCTGATGCACAGAAAGTGGCCCACAGTGTTTTGTTCTTTGGAGGTAAATTTGCAAGTAACTGCAAGGCTCTTGCTTAGCATGCTGGTCCATGTTGTACATTCATTCTCGGTCTGCAATTGGTGGAGCTCATGGGCTAGCTCCTGCTGATCATCATAAGAGTGAGTTGGCCAAAAATATGGGTAAGAAGGTAATGTTTGGAAACAAACATCTTGGATCTTGGATACAGCTTCAGAATTAGTAACTTGGATGCATGGTGAGATAATTTTACAACCCCTCCAACATCTTTCAGCAGTTCAGTCTATATTCAGGATTTTTCTTCTATACTATTTTATTTGGAATTTATTTTCAGATCATTCTATTTTCCACCGTGATTGAAACTGAAGATGATTCAGCAATATAAGAGTCCAACTTATAGGAAGATATAGCACATCTAAGCTAATGTAAAGGCAGAACGGCCCATTTTAAAAATGTGCCTGTGGTGTGTAGACCACTATGTAGGGCCCAATGGGTGTTAACTGGAGGAAGACAAGCTTCCAGATGAGAGATCAGGACTCTCTGCGCTGATAGGACTTATTTTCTAGATTAACACTTCCTGTGCACACAGAGATTTGCATTTGGAGGGGAAAAGCACCGACAATAACAACTACATTCTTTCTAGAAAGTATTAGTATTGAAGGAAGGTTTATCTTTACTTTTTTTTTTTTTTTCTGTTTTCGATGCACTGGAGCTGACTAACCAAACGCAACCAATTCTTGTGTTCCCTCTGCTCTGTTTTTTTTCCTCCAGGGAACTGATGTGAGGCCACTTCACACATACACTATGTATGAGCGAGCTGGCCACAGCCTGGCTGTGTGCATACTTGCAGCCTTCACACAGAGCAAGGTGACAGACAATCCTGAACTATACAGGAAAGGCCTGGAGAGAAGAACAGCATAACGCATTAAAAGAAAGCTATTTTTGAAGCTGGGAAGGACTCTAGAGCTCATTAATACTGAAGTATTACATTTGCATATCAGAATGTAAAGGTCTCAAGATGCTGAGTAACTTGTCTAAGGTCATTCAGGTAACTATTGGTAGAGCTAATCATACTACCTTGTGTGTGTGTGTGTGTGTGTGTGTGTGTGTGTGTGTGTGTGTGTGTGTGTGAGAGAGAGAGAGAGAGAGAGAGAGAGAGAGAGAGAGAGAGAGAGAGAGAGAGAGAATGGAGCATAAACTTCTTTAGATGGCAATGTCATATGTTAATATTGGACACACTGAGTTCATTCTAGTAAATCTCCTCTTATAATATACATTTGTAATAGGTACATTCCATCTCCTTCTCTAGAGAACACTCCTAAGTTAAAAATATCTAAATGGAAAATCTATCTACCCAACTTGCTGAGCATCCACAACGTGGGGTGTGGGTCCTTCTCGTGGTTATGGTAGCATGGCCAGCCCAGAGCTATGATTCTCTGCCTCAGCCCAGGATCACAAGAGAGGATCCTATTAGAGCTCACTGGCTGTGGAAAAGGTCAAGTTTAAAACCTGAAATGCTTTTGTCTCATTGTAAAGTCAACAGTGGTAAATGAAGCCATGGTTAAGGGGGAGCTACTGTGCTTTCTCTAGCCCAATGAGAAGGCTGGAGGGGCAGGAGGGAAGGGCTGGGATATGGACAGTAAAGAGCCACTGTTCAGTGGGTCATGAAGCTGTTGGTTCTAAGAGAGACTCTGGGACGATGCTCACAGTTGGAGCCTCTAAAACAGATCAGAAACCAAGGGCTGTGTGTGTGTTAAGGAGGCAGAAGTTGTAAGTGGCCAGCACTATGGGGGAAGAGGAGAGGGATGATACCGGGGGAACAGCCACCCAGTCTCAGCCCCAGTGAGCAAGAGCTATCTGCTCCTGTGGGCACAGAACAGGGGGAGGGGGCGTTATCCCTTTCTTAGAGGAGGCCTGAAGAGTAAGAGGCTCTTGCCGACACGAGGGAAAGGCTGCAAAGGCCACATCTTGAGAGTGAAAATGGACGGAATGTTCAATACCTATGGTCCTAATAACCCACAATGCTTGCATGCAGGTCCATCTCTGGTCCTTGAAGCAGCAAATGACTGGCCATTTCAGTTCAGCCCTTGGACCTTTAATGACACACCCCTGGGTTTTATCTGTGAACTAAGGGCATTTCCTGGGGCTTTCCATCTCTGACCAGCATAGCCAGAAGCTTGCAGGAGGATAATGGCTTTGACTCTATGGCCACTTCCCATGAGAGCAGCCTTGCTTCCCTGGGCTTAGAATGAAACTCCTCTTCTGGTTTCTCTTCTTCCCAGAGCATATTATGAACCCCCTTGCATTTTATGGAGGGTGTTCTATATGTGTTGTCTCCTGAGGAACACTGGGGAGCTTCTCAAGGGCGATGAGCCTGATCACTTTGTCTTGGAACCTCAGTACCTGAGGTTTGGAGATACGCATGTGCAGTAAGGGTTTGTAGGATGAGAAAGTGATATTTATTCGGTTTGCTCAGCATTTTACTGTTTTCCCAAATGAAACTGTTTACTCCATGCTTGTTCTGTGCCCTGTGTGCTGCTGGATGAAGGTAAAACAAAACAAAAAACAAACAAACAAACAAACACACAAAAGACAAAAATAAGAGAGCAGCCACTGCTCTCCTGATGGGAACTGCATTCTAATGGGGACAGGTCTAGAAGGGCGCAATTTTCCACCCAGAGTCATCAAACCAGACTCCACTCACTCCAGCCAAGGGACACAGAACAACACTTGAACAGGCAGGAAGGAAGCCCTGATGTGAAATACCCTTCATGACCTGGTAAGTGCCACCACCTCTGTCTTTTAAAATTGTTTCCAACTCCACTGTGACCTGCAAATAATGAGGTGGCCAAACAGCTCTTGTAAAACACAGTCAAACTGTCACGTCCACCAAGCATGAACTGACTCTCCCCCAGAGAGAGGCCCTCATAGTCCCACAATCCAGCAGTAACGTGCTGGGTCAGCCATTTTAGCAAACTGCCTACAGTAACTCACAGATGCCTCCCCTATATGCTGCACACCCTCAGGCACTCTCAAGGGACACTGCCTACCACAAGGGACCTAAGACAGCAAACAGGAAGGAGGAAATTAAACTGCCTGTCCTTAGTGCTCCATACCACATCCCCTTGCACATTCCTGAGGCTGTTCTCTGAAAGGCCCTGCTGGTCTGGCTCCTGATTTTGGTATTCATAAACCCAGCTGAATTCTGAAAGGGAGATGCCCTGGGTCACAGAGACCTAAATTGGACAAATCAGGTTAGCATAGTTCATGAACAATGGGACCGAAGTGTCCAAGGGAGAGAAGGGTGGCGCATCCATTCTTACAGTTTCCTTTCCTTCAAGAAGGGAGGGGCTGACCCTGAGTACAGGAGTGGGAAGTCAGGCTGGGGTGGGATCCTTTGATGGGAACATCGGAGCCTGTTGAGGGAAGTAAGTCCATGGGGTTGGGTGAGGCTGCTTGTTCCTCAGAACTGTGTTAGAAAACTGCCTAGGCCGAGAGTGACCTCTGAGTGGTCAGTCGATGTCCAGCAACTATTCCCACCCATACTTTAGCCTCTGTTTGACATCAGTCTCTTCCCCCATCAGAACTGCCACTAGTCAGTATAGACTGAGAACACTATGCCAGCGCCAGAGTGCCTAGGATATCTGGGAGGTAGAACCCAAATCTAGACTTGACATTGACCTGTGTGTCACATACACCTCACACACAGACAGAAGGCGATTCTGCATGACATGTTTCAGCGTGTCCTGTTTCGATTCTGACTCTCACATGAAAGCAGGTATGGAATTCTCTACACGGACATAGGAAGTTCTATATTTTGGAATATTTTAGATTTGGGGTTTAGGA
Source organism: Peromyscus aztecus (assembly GCA_902168405.1). Classification (NCBI taxonomy): domain Eukaryota; kingdom Metazoa; phylum Chordata; class Mammalia; order Rodentia; family Cricetidae; genus Peromyscus; species Peromyscus aztecus. The sequence goes on from CABHPQ010158992.1 coordinate 17,854, forward strand.
GTGAGATGTGCTCAACCTGGATTTTGTCTGGATAACCTCATTTAATTATTCTGCACAGTCACTCCGTTAGGAAATGGTAGCTGCTAGGATGATAAAGACCCTGAAGCATAGAAAAGTCAAGCCATTTCCTCAAAGACAAACAGCAGATAATAGCCTAACACAAAGCTTGATGTAGGAGTATGACTGTGACGGCCACATCCTGGTTGATGTATCCTGGAGAGCATTCACCAACCCCTCAAGCAAGGAGAGTCCTTGACACGGTCTGGCTTCCTGGAACACACATAGTTCATAAAGTACAACAGTGTTTGTGCAAGCATAAATGTCTGCCTTTTCTTTAAAAATACCCCAAAGTCACAGAGGTATCAGTCATCTCAGGACACTGGGCACCCCTCTCTTTTGAGTTTGTCAAGGTACTAGGGAAGATGGCAACATATTGCCTCTCCGAGACTCCAGCTGTGCACCTAATAAAGAAGGCGATCCCAGCAGCCAGTATTCATTAGGCACCTGCTACACTCGGCTCTGCGCTGAGTGAAATCGGGAATTCAGTCATTTCTGCTTTAGAGGAGGAAAGAGGCACAGAGAAAGTCTGCCTTTCTCAAGGTCACACAGCTGGTCTGATGCAGAACCGAGACACTGAGCCCTTTTGTCCCTGTCCTTGGAGTCTGGGTGTGTCCTGAGTTGGGGTACTGTAGACCACACCACCAGTGAGATGCCTAGTCACTGTAACTGAAGCCTCTGAGCCTCATGGGGAGGGCAGGGAAGCCTAGGGCGCTGTGTACACTGGGGATGTGGCAGACCAGGCCAGGATCAAGGTTTTATGTGCTAGGGGAAATATTGGAGGGAGGCTCTGAGACAAGGAACAGAACTCAGAACAAGACGTCAAAGATGAAGGGATATCATCAGCGAAAACTGTCCATCTTATGACTTTATACCAATGGTATTTAGTGCCTTGTTGCACCATCTGGCAGTTCCTCATAGGCACCTATCATGGGGATATTTGTGTCAAGGAATTGGGAGACTGAAGTTGCCTATATAAAGGGATCGTGTGTGTGTGTGTGTGTGTGTGTGTGTGTGTGTGTGTGTTCCAGAGCTACAGAGAAAACAAAGTAATGCTCATTCTGCCATTACCAATGACAGTGGGCTTTAGGGTCTGATGTTTTGACCATTCCAGACAGGCAGGGCTGTGAGTTGTAATTCCATAAGCTTAAACGACTCTTTAAATTGCTATTGGGTTTCCATGTGCCAGGCTTTATCCTGCCCAAGCCCTTCAGCCCCCTATCTCCGCTCATTCCTTCAAATAAGAGGCTCTATATTTGGTTCATAGTAACCTTCTGCTGTAAGTTGGGGACATTTCAGCCATTTCTCTCTTGCAACATTCTCCAGTGGCCACTTACAGATCCTAGTGAGTTAATGCTATTCCAGAAGCCAATCCATGTCCACAATACAGGTTTCTCAGGTGCTTCTAACGTTTAATTTCTCTTAAAAATGAACTTGTAACGTCCCACCATCCCCATTCGGGTGCTTTTATGACTGACGGCAGTTGGTTTAGCTTTATGACTTGCAAAGAACAACTACAAAAGATACATTTTTGGCTTGGAAATTTCACCCAGTTCAATGCATGGTGACCGCTCAAATTGCATCCCAATTTCATCCCATATAGTGTTTTCCTAAATATCCTTTCCATCTGGACTCGGAGGAGTAATGTAAGGGTGCTGCATCAGAATGATGAGTTCTCCATAGAAAGCACAGTCTCTTTGGGCTCCCACACGATAGGATGGCTAGCTTCTGGTACTGCCCTCCAGGGCAGTAAAAGATGCACAAAGCTGTTGTTTGAAAGCAATGTGACCTTTCCCCATCTTGATCACTAAATGAAATCTGGGCACACAGTCAAGGCCAAGTTCAACCCTATACTGAAAGAGGAATTCTGTATTTCAGAAGTAAAAGTAGGTGGGGTTAAGAATCAGAGAAGATAGAGTTCATTGCCTGTTTAGGAGATGTGTGATCTTGAGAAAAATCTCTTTGGGCCTCAGTTTCCTCCTCTGCAAATGAGGGATCTTGTGTCATTCAGTTGATGTAACTGTTAGACCAGGTAAGATTACACAAACACATAAACTGGTGAGCAGATGTGAACGTTGACTACAGTCCCACATCAGCCACGGTATCCACATGTTACATGGAGGAACCAACCAGACCTGTGTATTGGCTCTACCCATGGCTGGCTGTGACGATTGTTCCTATACAGATGGATGATTGTCTTTGATCACTAGGGCCCAAACTGTCTGCTCAGTAACATTTCCCATTCGCTACTTTGAAACAAATCTGTGACAATAAGACATTTATGCCCTTGATGCTGAAATGTCCTTAAAATGGAAGAGAGAAACACTTGTCAGGGTCTATGTTGTAGCCCCCGTGGACTGGCCCTCTTCCTTGACACTAGCCCATGCCATGAGAAGTCAGACTCACCACACTGAATCTTTGGTGAGTTTAGAACTCACGTTCCCATCTTCTTCCAGGAAGATGTCCATTTGCAAATTGGCATCATTGTCATGGGCTGAGAAATAATTGGTAATGACTCGTGCTGGGATTCCAAGACATCTTAAAACTGTGGGGGAAAACAATCGCTGGAGACATCAACCCATCTAACAAAACACAGCAAAAAATTCTTTCCTCTGTGGGGCTTTCTACCTTCCCAACATGAAAATGACCTTCCTTGGATGTTCCATACCCAAGAGGTGCAACTTGTTCAGTTCCTTGAGAGCTAGAGAGAGAATGTTTTTGGAACCATAGATCAGGTGCCAATGAGATCATTTGTCACAGAAGTCCAATAGCCCCATGTTAATAGTTTACTTCTAACCACAGTGTCATCAAAGGAGCAGTAATTTAATCCTCTTAAAGGGGATTTCCCAGAAACACAATTTTGGAAAGCCCATTGTAAGTTAGGGTTATATAATCCCCACAGTGGGGCATGCTACTTCCGGATGAAATTCGTTCGCTCTTGTAACACTGTGCAGGGGGCACCACAGATTCATTTGACTTGTTAGATAATAAATTACCTGGGTGCAGCTCTTGCCATATGCACCTATTGATTAAGCTTAATCCAAATGCCCTCTCTGACTCCCAGGATGCCAGACATCAGGGCTCATTGGAAATAATTCAGCTGACAATTTTAAGATTAATGACTTGGCTTGCCTTTTTCCCCTCTCCATCAGAATAATTTAGCATGTTTTTAAACAAAGACTATCCAGCCCTTTCAACAGAACAACCTTGGAAGTCCAAATGTAAGTTTAGTGGAGATCAGTGTCCTGTCCTTTAAATAACTTGGCCTTAGTCACCGAACAACAGGGTGACAGTCACCACTGACTTCTCACTCCTACATTCCTCTTCAACTTCTATTCACCAGTATGATGACTGGCACTCGCGTTCTATTTCTGGGGGATTCTAATGTAAATTGTTGGGCACTAGTTCACATTATTACTGAAGGGGACTTGATCAAGAGTCTGTCTTACTCTCAGGTTAAGAGAAGGGAAGACTGACTTTGGGGTACCAGCTCCTCCTCCCACCAGCTTTCCTGTCTGATTCGCTTGTATTGTGTTCTCCTTATAGTGTAAATCTGCCACTGCTGACTTTACCACCAAAGCCTGTTCTCAGGCACAGAGAACCTCCTTTACGCCAACAGTGTACATGGATGCAAGGTTTCACTATCTTATCTGGTTCTAAGCCTAAAGGTATTGAGCTACAAGCAGTAGAATTTTAGGTGTGGAGAGGACTGAGATCTTTTACAGTTTCCTGAAATGAGCTTAGGAGAGTGGCTTCCTCTCTGTGCCCTGGCTTTCAAGTCCCAAGGAGCACAGTCCCTCCAAACTTCGGCCACTATGGCTCAGGCTTCTGTCTGGCATCAGGACCAGCCTCCCAGAAGACAGTTGCTCCCAGGAAATAAATATTCCTTTAATCCTTGCATATCGTCAAAAGGCTCAGAAAATATTCTTATGTAGGTCAGATCACAGGAAATCACAACAAATGAAAGAAAATGTCATTTCTGTTTGTGTGGAACAGGACTAGATCCTAGACTGTCACAAGTTTGTGCTAAAATAGGTGGGTCTTACAATCATTTTAAACAGTATCTTTTTCCAAGCCTATAGCCCCCATACTCTCATTTAAAAAAATTTTATTAAAAAAATGCTAACTAGGTAAAGCACTCTTTATTAATGAGCAGGCAGAAAGGACACTCTGACTTGAACTTAATGTTTCTCCAAGGTGTTAGGAATGGTGTGTGAATGAAAATCATTACCAACGGTGAAGACATCGTGAAACAAATGGCTTTTTAAAATATTCACTGAATTAACTGTAACATTGCCTGGGCCAAGGAAGGCAAATGCCTCTTGGTAAAATGATGTATAAGATTGAGGAGAATTGTCCTGTTCTCATCTGTTTTGCCCGGCAGATTGGATGCTGGATGGACCATGCCCCAGAAGGGTAGCTGGGGAGGTGAAGATGCTCAGCTGGTACTGATGCCTAACTGGTCAGGCTCCCTGAGACTTACAGGTGAAGGGGAAGATGATATAACCTGAGTTATCCCTTCCGTATCTAGGACAAGCTCTGAAGTACTTGCTAAATATCCCATCAATAAACAAAGAAGCATATTTATATAATGTTTCAAGAAAAATCAGAATGTATCTTTCCCTATTATTTATTATTTTAGCTTTTCTTTAATCTTTAAGGGAAATGTTTGAGATGGCTTATGCTTTCCCCATTTCCTTCCTTAGCCCCTCCAACCCTCAATTACTCTGGATGTCAAATGATGGATCGCGTAGGAGACAGTCTATCATTCTTCCCATAAAGATTCTGCAGTCAGAGAGACTGTGAGCATATTTGGCCCAGCACAATTTAATTATGCATTGACTATATCCCAGAATAGTCACCCATAAATTCTATAGAGCCAATGGGAGCTTTTAAGTCTCCTTGCCAGGTTATAGATAGAATGACTTGAAGTGAAATTTCTTTTATGTTAAAAAGCATTACTCTATCGGATACTTACATGTGTTAAAGACACCAGCAAAAACCCAGCACTGGCCATAGCGGACTGGTGTTTCAGAGCTCTTATATTCTAGTAGAATGTCAACACTTCCTGTCCAGGCTGATGGAGGGATGCCATAGGCATAGACATTATCCCATGATCCAACAAGGACACCTTCATCATCCTTGGCATTTACCTAAATGAGGCCATGAGAGGTGGAAAAGAAGAAAGGTTACTTAGAAGATCACCTCACCCAGACTGGCATGGGGCAAGCTAAGGCTCCCAGTGTCTTCCATGTATCCTGCATGGTGAAAATACTTCCCATTCCCGTTCAATTTATCATGTTACCACCAAGGACAATGATGAAAGATCAAAGTGTGTAAAGGGAAGACCCGATGACCAAGACTCTTTCCTGAGCAGAGTGTTACCAAGTGTAGTTGAATGATGAGTTGGAAGAGTCTTCTAGATGGATCTGAAAAAAAATCTGTGTGGGGTATTTGGCTTGGCCTAGAATAACTTGGGGAAGGTGGGAGAAAGACCTGCAAAATGAAAAGCTAGGAGGGGATCTTGTACTGGGGAAAGGTGGATTCATCTGACAAATGGGAATTCAGTGATCCAGTGGGCTCTGATTTCCATGGTCAGTAGTGCATGCTTACGAACTGTAAAAGGATAATACCTGTTGCCAAAGGTACCATTAAAGGTCAGTAGGCAAATAGATTCCTATGGGTAATGTATGTGGTTGCTTTTTAAAATTTTACTAAAGAAATACTCTTCAGGCTGGGGAAATGGCTCAGTGGATAAAGGCACTTGCTGTATAAGCATAAGGACTTGATTTCAGATCCTCAATATCCTTGCTAAAAAAGTTGGGAATGGCCAGAATTGTGGGAGGCAGTCAGGAGGATTGCAGAGTCTTGCTGGTTGCCAGCTCTTTGAGATCCTATCTGAAAGGTGTAAGGAGGAGAATGGCACAGCAGGTACCTAATATCCTCCTCCGTGCTCTACATGTACATGTGTGCCCCCTAACATGAGTGCATACAGCATATATACATACACCACCATACACAATAAATAAAATATTCTTTAATGACTGTTTAAAACGATCAATACACACACACACACACACACACACACACACACATATTTGAGTTGGAGATCAAACCAGGGCCTTGTACTAAGTAAATGCTTTATCACTGAACTACATCTCAGCCCCTAGTTTTATAGTTATATTAAAAGGTATTTCTATCTATTTACCTGGAGGGCCTGAGTTATTATGATTTTAGTATGCTAGAGACTTAAGTAGATAGTGGCAATATAGAATATATGGAAAAACTTTGGTACACACTTAGAGTGGAAACATCTAGTATACCTAATGTGCAGGGGCAAAGACAGTTGATGTTTAGACAATGAAACAAAGGGCAGAAAATTGTGATTTTTTTTCTAGACACTACTAGATCTACCTGTTTGGATGGAGCTTTTATCAGTTTAATTGTAGCCAGGTGAGGAACAGTGGGAATTCTTTTCAAAATGGGTGTTGCCTCATAATTGGCATGACAGTGATTTTCAATCCTTCAAGTGTGGTTCGTGAATCAGCAATAATAATGTCCTCTGAGCTCATCAAAGATGCATACCATCAAGCTCCTCCTAGACCTACAGCAAAGGAATCTGCACCCTGAAACATGAGCCATAGGTAGTTTACATGCACCTTAGTTCAAGAAGTGTTGGTCTGGATGGTAGTAAGAAGACATTCCTTAGCACTGAAGCTGCAGAAGAAATATGAAAGCATGGTGAGCTTTTGTGCATTGGCTGCTTTGCAGGCCTGCTGCCCCACAGCCTCAGCAACCTGGTGGTCCTCTCCATTTAGCCTGCTGTACTTGACTGTAAAGGACTCTTATTCTGAAACGTTTCAAGAGATCTTTGAAAACAGAGATTAAACCTGTGAAGATATGTCTTTCTAAATTCCAGCAAGTCTGAATAAGGAGCTGGTGCTCCAAAACTGTTCAATAATCAGGTCTATAGTCAATAACCATGTAGGCTTTGTATGTTGAATATACTTAACTTTTTCCTCAGGAGAAACAGAAGCCAATCAGTGGAAGGAAATTCTCATGTGATAAAGACAGAAACACGTAGAGGTGGAGTAGCAGCTCGAAGGAGAGGAGATTCAGTCCAGGCAGGTCCAGTCCCCTCCTCCCAGGCTGAGCCAAGCGATCCTGCATAAGCCCCAGGTTCCAAACAGTCAACTCATGCACTTGAGCACAGAACCCGGTCCCACTACCTGGATGCCTCCCAAACAGATCAAGCCAATCAACTGTCTCACTTATTCAGAGGGTTGGAGGGTGGTCCTGTTGTTTGGGGTTTGGCAGAGCAGATACCATATGGGCTAGCCAGAAAAGTCATCCAAAGTTGAATAAATGTGTGACATCATGAAATAATGTGACACGTTTAGGGACCTTTGTATGTTTATCATGTGAGTAGTCAGTGTTGGATGAAATGCCATTTTCCTCCCTTGACTCTGTGCCCAGGCAGGTTAAAGGGAAGGCTCTTAGGCAGTAGTTAATGTGTTGAATGTAGACAAAATGAAAAGCTTCCAAATTTCTTAAAGATCTCTACCAGCAAGTTCAAGCCTTTGATGTGAACTTCGACTTCAGCCAGCCCTTCTGGCCCTATTCTCGAGCAGTACTTGTCCTCGCAGGTGAATTAAAGTCTCAGAAAATCCGTGGCTACTATGACAGAACATGGGAAGTATCTATGATATGAACGGGTCTTTGTGGAGGGGCAGTATGCTATCATTGAGAAGTAGAATAGAGTTTATGGATCCCAGAGGTAAAAGTCCCTAAACTGTGGCTCTGATGTCTGATTTTCAGATAGATGGCCATTAAAGAGAAGGCTACTAAGAGCAGAAACTGAAGCCAATCAGCTAGGGAGCAGAGTAAGAAATAAATAGCCCTCTTCCCTACAGACCGTTTAATTGTTAATGCTGAATGCTGCCCCTGTTGCTAGATAAATCACAATTCTCACTTATTAGCATTTGGCCAGATTAGCCATTGTGTTCTAATTAGAACATTGATTTCTAAGGAACTCAGACATTGAGAGAGATAAGTCTTCAGTGGCAGATGAGAAGGGTTAAAATAGCCCCTTCCAGACAACAAAATATGCCTGAGGGACAATCCCAGGGCATGCTGGGATTTTTACTTGCTAGAGTTGGCTGTTGTAACAACCCATGGTGAACTCAGGTTAGACCAGGGGCAGAATCAAATGTTATGGTTGTGAGTCATTGGCGATCTGGCACACAATTCAAACCCGGGACTACAGACTAGAAGGGATCTTTAACATTAATATGGCTACCTTAAATTTCCATCCTAGGGGCTGGAGAGATGGTTCCAAGATTAAGAATATTGGCTGCTCTTCCAGAGGACCCAGGGTTCAATCCCCAGCACCCACTTGGTGGCTCACAACCATCTGTAACTCTAGTTCCAGGAAATCTAACAACCTCTTCTGTTTTCTGCAGACACTGTATGCATGTGGTACAGACAGACATGCTCACAAAACACTTACACACATAAAATAATTACAAAATAAATTTGTAAATATTAAATTTCCATTTCATCATGCCTACAGAACTGGAGAAATGAAAAAGTAGACACCCCAAAAAGTTACTACCAGCAACATCAATGTTATAAGATAATGCAAGAAACTCCAACACCCAGTGCCCAGAGCAGATGAAGACTATGAGAGGTACAGGGAAGCAGTAGGTCTCGGATTCCAATCTAACCATTGGCTCTTCAGAAGTCAGACTGCTGAAGCAACACAAGTCTACAGTTTTTCATCTATCTTTTAAAATCTGGAACTATAATGCTAATCTTTATCTTGTTCTGACCAAAGAAGTGGAAACAATTTCTGTGGAAAATAAATGGGTGGGAAAGGGTCACATATCAAAAAAAGGTCAATATTCTGTGATTATGATAGGGAAATGTTAGAAAATCCAAGAGTGTCTCCTCACAGGGATAAGCTATACCTTTAGTTTCTGCATGAGAAAGCTAATGGAACTCTAAAAGAGGGAGCAGAACACAGCACACTAAGAAAGATGACCCCTCTCCTCAGCACCATCTTCCTTCCCTGCTCCAGCCTCCCAGTGCATTTCAGAGCAGACCAGGAGCTACATTCCCTCAGAACTGTAGGTATGAGGAGAAAGAAATTCATCTTAGGTTGAGAAGAATCAGATTTCATCTATCAGAGCAAATAAAATGCCCAAAGAAGAGCTATGCATAAATAAAACATAAAAACAGAAGAACAAGAGAGACCTTAAGTAGGAAGAGGGGATGGAAGAGAGAATCAGAAAAAAATTAAGGAGCACGAAGCATTTTCTCACAATCTATGAGCAGACCGCTGACTTAAGGGATAAACGGATGGCCGAATAATATTATTTCTGAAATAATAATACATCATTAACTTCAAGATATAGAATAGACAGTGTTAAAAGTAAACAAATGACATCAAGGAGAAATGAGTTATCAAAGAAAATGTTAAGGGCAAAACAGAAGAAGTTACTAGAGAGAATTGAAGAGCCCCCAGGGACACAGATGACATAACACAAAGGTGATTAGTGTCCCTAAAGCCAAGACCCCTCAAAATAAAACCAAAGGTATGACCATAATCTAGAGAGTCATTCGTGGTCTGTGGTTTGACATAGGCCCCTTACCTAGAACTTGTAATCAATTTAAATTTTGAATAAAGAGAAAAATGTCTGTTCATCTAGACAAACAGTGCAAATCAGCAAAAATCGAAGGAATCGTGCTGTTTTAAGATTTCTCCACAGTACCATTCAGCAGCCAAACATTGTCAATCAATATTCACACAGTCCCAAGAGAAAGGTGTCTTAATGACAAGGATAAAGGCAGGCCACATAAAGTCCCAGTCATGAAGGATCTCAGAGAACGTAAGAACATAAACTCCATGAAAAGTACAGTTAAGCATCTCTCAAGCTACAGGAAAGAATGAGTTTAAAAGCTTGTAAATGTAGGACCAAAAATCACCGTAAGAAAGATGAGATTTGAGTGTCAAAGGAGAAAAAGAAAGAAAATTATAGTGATTCAGTGTGTTGATCTCTCATCGCTAATTGACTTCATCTAAATTAAAATATAATTTAAAAGTACATAATTACTTTATGTTTAATTGGTTTCATAATTTGAACTAATTTTGGAGGACTCTGTTAGGAAATTATATCTCTTATGAAGAGACATTTATTTCAAGTTTAACAATTTTTTTCTGTACAATTCAGTGTTTTTCTTCTGTTGAAAGTAAGATTTAATACAATTAAATAGGATTTGAGTATAATTAAACATAATTCTTTAAATAGCATGATGCCACTTGATATAAACACAAACAAATGGGAACACAGTAAAAACACAAAAATAAACCCATACAAACACAGTTAGCTAGTGTTTTGTCATAGCTGCAGAGGAAATTTCCTGGGCAAAAAATTGGCTTCAACCAAGGCAAGTAGAGCAACTGGGTATCATGTAGGAAAAGGAGCTTAGGGGCCCAGGAAGGGTCACAGAACTTGGAAGATTCAGAAGCCTGAAGAGACAACTGATAGACTGGGTGAGCATTTGTTGAAGGAGAGCAGATTCCTCCTTGGAGTCGCTGCTTACAGGTTGTTAGGGAACTCCTTTCTATAGTGTTGGTGAGGATGGGAGTCAGCACAGGCATTTCCGAGGGCAGGATGGAAGGGCTTGAAGGAATGACCACATGGTGCATTAATCCATGGTGTGTATCCAAAAGCATTGGCGTCAATCAATATGTCAAAGAGATTTCAATGTAGTTGATGGGGGCTGGGTAAGGATCACACAGCGTATAACACACAAGAGAATGCTCTCCAGTCATAATGGAGAAAAAATGTGGAAATATTGTTTTAATATTATTCCTTATTTTTTTTTACTTATTACTTGAATTCCTTATTGAGCAAAGTGGCATGTTCTTGCTTTTATTGCTACCTTTTCTTTTTAACTGAAGAGAGAACTTTTATAATAGCCATTGGAAGCAGGAATGTGTATAAATTGACTCTTTTTAATCCTACAATGAAAATTTGGTTACAAATTTCTTCTTAATTTTAATAAATATATTTTTCTGAATTATTTATAGAAAGGAGAGGATGACTAAAGCTCCTATCATGTGTCAGGGAAGGTGCCCAGTAGGGCTATTACCCCAAATTCATGACTTAGGTCCAAGGGACTAGTTAAACTAGGTTTGTTCAGCTGTGGAGGGGGTAGAAGCAATGCTGTGTAAGGAAGGAAGGGAGACTCAGCCACCCAGGTAGTAGACCACCAGAGGGCTGTGCAATATGGGTTTTCTGTAGCTAGTTCCTCTGAACTGAATCATTCTTCTTAGAGGGAGGAGGGATAGTTCCTGACATTCGTGAACATAAGGGAACCTGCAAGGCTCAGAAGCTCAAAAACATACAAGACTCACAAGGCCCCTCCTGCAAAACTATCAACTGGGGCTGCCTGCGACCTTTCCTGAGACCTCACCCACGCTGGAATGGGTTTCTTCATGAAGCACATGCTTTTAGTCACATATGATCCTGTAAGACACCTCAACAAACCCATGATTTACAAACTAGACTGGGCAGGACGGTTTCTTTGATCAATTTCTCTTTCCAGTAAAGTCACATAACTGAGGGAAATATACAGGCAACACTGGCCTCTGGTGTAGGAAGCTCTTTGTGACCGTGGCAGTTGCAGAACCGGCCATGCTTGGCTCTGACTGAGCACAGCCAACGACAGTGAGCTGCCCTGCTCTGAAGCATCACACTGGGCAGACCTCCACTCTAGAGAGAGAGAAAAAAAAACTTACTTTCTGTACCATTTAAAAGACAGAAAAGTGGCCACTAAGTTTGAGCAGAGTTTTAACTTCAGCACTGACAAGTGAAGAAATCTGAGTGTCCTGTGTGAAACTTGAAAATTTTTTGAGTATCCTGTTCCTTGCAGCCCAGATTTTCCATTTTATGCAGTCACAGTTTGTTTGGTTTCCTCTTTACACATGTAAAGGGATTTCTCTTCTCTGGTATGCACGTTTTATATGGTGATGATGAAATGACTTTTCTGTTATAACCCTGCTTTATTCCATTAAATTTCATTGTTTAAAGTTATGGTCTCATAAGGCTAGGATTTTATAACTCTTTTAGAAAATAGCTTTATATGTAATCTCTCCCATAGTCTCTCAAACCAGTGACTATGAATTTGGGGTAAAATGAATTCTCTCTCTCTCTCTCTCTCTCTCTCTCTCTCTCTCTCTCTCTCTCTC
>CABHPQ010158992.1:32936-49095 GCA_902168405.1 Peromyscus aztecus
AGCACACAACACCTCCTTCTCAGTAATTAAAACACAAATAACCCAATAGGAAAATGGCACAGACTTGGGAAGACAATGTACTGAAAGAAGTATGTGAATGGCCAGAAGTACGTGAAAAAGTGCTCAGCATTGCTGTACATCAGAGAAAATAAAATTAAAACAGCAATTGGATACAGCTACATTCACATTAGATTGGGTAGATTTAAAAGGTTGGAATCACCAAGAACAGATGAGCCAGCAGAAAAAGCAGACCATTGTAAGTTTCTGGAGGAATGTAAAACATACAACTATTCTGTATACCCAACAGAGGGGTGCCTCAGAAAATTAAACACATACATATCCTGTAACACAGACATGCCGGCTTTAGATGTTTACTCCACACATAAGAGAATATGCACATAAAAAGATGGAAGGCACCATGCAGGTTGCTGAGAGAGAACTGTCATTAATGTCCAACTCAGTGGGAGGCCCTGTGTGTAAGGATACCAACTAGACAGGCAAGATATGCCCATGGGTGCCCTAGTCCCAGGCCTATTATGGGGTAATGGACCACTTTCTGATGGGATTTGATGTCTGCTCCATAGAAGGGAATTCACAACTGGTTACTAAAAGCCCAGTCAAAAGCCTGTCCCTAATCCAGAATCCATCTCCAACTGATAACTCCTGCCAAAGGCGTTTTCTCCAGTGGAGTCTCACTGAGTATACAAGCCACTCTTAAGGACAGAATCCATGCCCAGCAGTAGATAGCCAACAAAAAAAATGATCTCAATGATAATTTTGGAGTTTTTTTTGCTTGTTTGTTTCACAATGCTTTGTCTGGGCATTTTTCCTTTACCTTACAGATCTTTCACTTATACATTTTGTTTACGGCTTTTCTGTGTGTGCGAATATGTGTGTTTCAGCATCTAGATGTGTGTCTTATGTTTTTTCTGTGGCTCTTTTCTTTTTGTTTGTTTGCTTGTTTGTTTTGTCCTATTCTGGTTTGTTTTTATCTTACTTTATTATTATTATTGTTATTTTGATACGAGAGAGAGAGAGAGAGAGAGAGAGAGAGAGAGAGAGAGAGAGAGAGAGAGAGAAAGAAAGATGGTGTGAATTTGGGTGGGTGGAGAAGGAAGTAGGGAAGGACCTGGGAGGAGTTGAGGCAGGGTAAACCATAATCAGAATATACTGTATTAAAAAATAAAACAACAACAAAAACCCACTTCCAGTTAAAAAGAAAGCCCATGGCTGAGGAGGACACAGGCTCTAGTGAGGAAGCTACTGCTGCTGTTTTGCTAAATGTACAGTGTGCCTGTCAAATTGCCTTCTAAATAACTATGTGAACCCCCACAGAATAGCATTGCCAGCTTTAGCTAGGGAAGTCAGCTTCAGCTGGAGAAGCTTCTCTATGGAGTGGTCAGTGATGACTGCAGAGATTCGGAAGGTTCTCAACCTTCCTAATGTTGCAACCTGTTAACACAGTTCCTCATGTAGTGGTGACCCCCCCATCATAAAATTATTTTGTTGTTGCTTCATAACTGTAATTTTGCTGCTGTTATGAATTATAATGTAAATATCTGATACGCAGGCTTTCTGGCATATGACCTCCGAAGGGGTCACAACCTACAGGTTGAGAATCACTGGTATAAAGCAGATCATTAAAAATACTCAAATGTAAGGGGTAGATGCGAGGGGGGAAAATACAGAGGAAGAAGCCAGAGAAGGAGACAGAAAGGGAAGGAGATGAGAAGAAAACAGAGAGGGCACAAAGTGCCTGTCCTAAGGGACCCTAGGCTGTGCTGCATTGCAGCGGTCTGTCCTAGAGATGCTGGTCCCAGGAGATGAGAACAGCTCTGTCTGCACAGCTTGGAGGGAGTGCTCAAAAGCAGGCACCCGTGCTTCAGAAATAGCCTGTGTGATTACAAAATAGATGCTGTGTTGCAACTCATTCCAGGAAGCAATTCAGGGAAAGCAGACATTTAGATTGACTATGATTATCACATTGGAGAAATAGCTTGTAATAAATGTCTGTTTTTCTCCAAAAATATGGGACAAACAGGCATAAGAAATGTAACCTCGATAATTGAGAAGCCAAGCTGTTTGCCCACAGATGGAAACTTCATTACATTGCTGACTTTTACCACAAGAAAAAAAATGATGTCTGAACAGTTCACTGTCCCCCATTGCCCCCACCTGAAGGGGAAGGAGTCACTCAGATGGGAAGGGTGACAGGAATTATATCTTTACGCCCAGGGAGCTCATGTGCTATGGACAGAGGACAGGATGGGGATATATCCTGGGGCAGTATAGCATCCTGTCTGCAACAGTGGGGTCAGGCAGCCAGAAGTCCAACTCCAGTGCTGTGACCTTGGATAAGGTCAGTTGGCTTCCTGGATACCTCATCCTGTCCATCTGTCCATTGGTTATTTAAGGAACAGACATGTTTTCTCACAAGTGGTTATGCAAATATTTCTATTAGATAAATTTCTACTTTCCCACTGGCTTCTGATAGATTTGTCAGTTGTCAAAAATGTCAATAAACAGAAGTGAACATCTCTGGTGATGGGAGAGACCCATGGTATGTTTCATTGTGAGTGGGTTTGTCCTGACCTTCCTGAATCACTCAATTTCCCTGGTCATTATGGATCCACAGGTGCCTTTTGCTTTTAGGAGAACCTTAACTTCAGCTTTCATTCGATTTTAGGGCCTCACCATGTTGGACTGCATTCTTCGTCAATGCAACCAGTAGATTCTCTAAAAGTTGTCTCACGGTTGTACCTGCGGATTGAGTTGTGCCCTATCTGTAGGGTTTCAGAGACTATTAGTGAGCCTGAGTCTCCAGCCACTTTCAAATGAGGAATGCCTTTCCTGATATTTATGTGCGTGAACCGTGGAGGTAGATGATAGCAATGGAAATATAAGCCGATAATTTCGAAGGCATAGAACTCTGGATAGGGTCTCATTGTTTTCCAGCAGCCTTTGTCTAGCAATGCCAAGAGACTGGGAATTTGCAAATGAGTGATGAGGACATGATTCTTACAACTTGTCAATGGAGGCTTTAACTCTCCCTTCTCAGAGGTGGCATGGACTCATATCCCTGTGCATTCTCTGATAACCTGGTAGTAATTTCCTCCACAACCACTGGAAACACCGACCAGCAATTATATAAGTGGGGCACAAACATGGGGAAAATATTCACTTTTACTTAATCATGCTTTTTGGTAAATGAAGTTGTTTAAGACATAAGACCTATATGAGAAGATGTGACAGAGCTCTGTGGTAGGGGAAGGTGGACAGTGACCACGGGGTTTCTCTGTTGCTGTTCCTCCCTGACAAAGGGGCCTTTGTCTGCTTTATAGACCAAAGGGAAATTTGGATATTTCCTTGTATAAATCTAAAAGTTTCAAACCTAAAGATTCAAATTTCAAATCCAAAAATGTCAGGGACTATACTGTGGCTGGCTGTATGACCAGAGAATAGATTTTGTACATTTATCTCTGACTTTAGGGTTCGTTTGGAATGACTCGGGTGTGAAATCCTTAATTTGAGCAAATCTTAAAATGTACTCTGAATATGTGTAATTGATGTTTATTGTATGAAAATGTTTGCTCAACATGAAGCCATCATTCAATATGGGGAAGGAAACAACTGAAATAAAGGAAGAAAGAAAACACAATACAAAACATCATTCCCTGTGGAGTTGCTTGGCAACATAGCAAAGTAGTGATGATGTAACTATGTTTTTTCATCCACAGATGGGAAAATCTCCTATAAACTGGAGAGAAAAGCAGGGAGAAAGATGGACCAAGTGAGTGGTATTTTCAATTGCTCTCTGACTGTGGTCAGGGGGCTTGGGGGTTAGAAGCAGCAACGCTGTTGTCTCAAAGGTCCGAGGAACCCGAGACCTGCCTGCAGCATGGTCAGTTTGATTTACTAGCTGTAGTTCAGATTTTTTTTTAAATAGCACTAAAGACTACACAGAACATCGATTGGTGGAAAAAGTTCAATCTTGAGTTAATTCCCTAAAGGCATAGTCAGAGCAAGGCATTAATGGGGATTAATGATAGCCTCGTGGCTTGATATCAGCAAAAGACCGTGGTTAAAAATAAATGTGCACATCCCAAGGGAAGCTGGGAAGTCCAGGCTGACAAAGGTGTGAAGCACAAGGATTCAAAATATGTAACTTTATTGATGTTTGTTTCTTCTTTTTCATCTTCCCAAATTTTCCATTAATGTTAGATTTTGTTTTTTTTTTTTTTATCGTTACCAAATCAAAATAGAGCATCCTGGGATCAAGGGACTATAAATGTTGAGACCCCATGGGATGAATGTTAGTTGGGCAACCTTATGTTTTCTAACTTGCAAAGTAAGCAGGCCCCAGAGGGGCACATTTCAAGCCCCTCTCCTTACACTTTCCTCCACAGCACTTGGTAACCAGCAATTTGCATTAGATCCACCATGGGTAAAGACTTCCTGTAAATAACAGTGTGACTTTTTTTTTTAATATGGCACTTGTCATCCACTCCCTCTTGACACTTATTTGTTCTGTCTAGGCCCAGAGACGTGTGTAGTTAAATTCAAGAGGTTTCAGCATACAGTCCTGATGGAAATAAGCATAGGATTGTATGCTTATTTCCATCAGCAAGTTTTCTGTGTTACAGTGGACTTTTCTGTTTGTCTGTCCTTTCTATGAGATTATAAGCTCTACAAGGGTAGAAACTATGTTTGGTTCACCGTCAAATCCCATGCCCAGATATTTGTTGAATGAATGAGTGAAGACTGAGGTTTTGCTGGCATCAGTCACCACCACCACCATCCCCACCCTCGTCACCACCGTCACTATTGTCATAAACACTGCCATCAGCATATCAATACCACTACAACTCTCATCTTCATAATTATCCTTACCACCACCATCACCATTACCATAAGCACTGCCACTACCACATCCCCATCATTATCACCATCATCACCACCATCATATCACTACCATGACCGCCACCACATCATCATCACCACCTCTACCACCACCATCACTACCATTCCCACCCTCTAAACAATCATCCTCATCATTATTGTTGCTCTTACCTGAAGCACTATCACTATCATTATCACCATCATCACCACCATTGTTACCCTCACCACACTCTCATCATTTCTGTCACTATTTCCATGATCATTACCACCATCACCACTATCACTACCACCATAATCACTGTCACCACTGTCAATCATCATTATTGGTCACTGCCACTATAACCATCACCATTGCTACCATATCACCAATACCATTGCTGTCTCCATCACTGTTACCACTCTACTATCATAGCACAGTTGACATCTAATCCTCTTGGTGACCTCTTTCCCAGGGACTCAGAGCCTCTTGCTACTCAGATCTTACACCTTTTTTCACTTATTCCCCTCTTGAAATCCACTTATTCTTAGGGACTTGTTCTTTTCTAGGTAACAGCCATACAATTTGATACAGTAATTGTGCTATTGGCACCAATGTGCTGGCAGAGATGCTCTGAAGCAATATGTTTTGAAAGAAAGGACAGTGCCTACTTCCAGCTTAGCCACTTATTTCCCACATGACCTTGAATGAATGGCATCACTTCCAAAGGCTTCTGCTTTCTCATCTCCAAGACCCTGGGGAGTCTTCTAGACCCCATGAGCTGATTTTGATATAGATTCTCCTTAGACAAAGAAAATGTTCATGGAGGCAGGACATTTAGGGCTTGAACAGTGACTAAGCAGGCAGGTATCTGCAGTAAGAAGAGGTCACTGCAGTTGCTGCTGCATCCCCTGGGGAAGGTGCCAGAGCTAATCAGTCATGGGCTAGAAGGCTTGACAGGTAAACACCCTGCAGTAATGACAGGCTATTGTCGCAGTGGTCCCCTTGTCCCAGAACTGCTCTGTTCTTTCAACATGTTTTTATTTTTGAGGTGCTCAGAGCTCATGCCCCCTTGGGTCTCAGAGCCCATGCTTCCTGGGGTCTCAGAGCTGAGGCCCCCTGCAGTTTCAGAGCCCATGCCCATTGCAGTGGGTACCTGAGCCACATCCTTTGGGGACTCAGAGCCCACACCCAGATGCTTCACTGCAACTGAAGACTTTCTAATGTTCGGTAAATGAAAAACATTTTCAGATGGCACAACTCACCCTTAACTTTTCCTGGTATACCTCCCAGCAATTCTCATGAAGGGTGCTGTCACATCAGAAAGGAGGCCATTTAAAGGGAGGAAGTATAACTCAGAACAAATATCTTTGTCTAGTTTCCTGTTTCTTTCCCCCTTTCTCTCTTAAATGAACCTATAATACAATATTAGTAAAATGTTGCATTCTGCATTTAGATAATTCTAAATAAAACATCATCCATGCGAGATTATAACATCTCAGGCCCAATTCTCAGACAGTAGGATTATAGGAGTACACCTATAGGGGACAGGATGAGGATGCATCCTGGGGCACTATAGTATCCTGTTTGCAACAGTGGGGTCCCAACAGCTGGGAAAGGCCAACAACTCCAGGCTTCCAGATGGACATTCACTGTTTCCACTTTCTCATCAAAGGGAAACAATAGCAACCAAACATAACAAGAGGAGACACTGGATACATAAAAGAAAAAATAAGAAAATAGTCCTACAAAGAGTAAAGAAGATTTCCCTGCTAACAGTGGGAACTGCAGGTATTTGACTGAACAGACAACGCTGAGTTGAGAGAGGAAGAAGTATGTCCTTGAGTTAAGTGCTCTTCCCTGCTTCACATGGTTAACAGTAGAACCAGAGCCATGGTCCATCTCTTGACACAGCCACAGCCCTTCTTGTGCAAAGTGACCCCCACTGTCTTCATCAAAAGATGGAAAGCAAGATTGAATGAGGCCTTCTATGCAGGCAAGAAGAAGGTGTTACTTCCATTCTATCAGTAGGAAAACTGAGCACAGAAAGGACTAATGAAGCAGTCCTTGTTAGGGTGATTTGTACCCACAAGGGACATTTGATAATATCTGGAGACATTCTAGACTGTCACAATTGGTGTGTTATGGGAAGGTGCTCCTGAAATTCCTAAGTAGATGCTATAGGATGCTGCTGGAAGGCCTATCACACACAACACCAGTACAGCAGATATCCTGTACCACAAAGATGTTTGTCTGGAAGTTGTACACATAGAAGCCAAAGTCATATTATTGTCATCGGAAAGTTTGTCATCGTCTGTGTTCTTGTATCCTCACACGTAGACAGTTTCCTGCAATCTCCTTGCCAACCTCATGTGCCATGACTGCAGGAAGCCAGTTTGTCTTTGGGTCCCAGTCATGTGCTCCTGTGCCATCTCTCTGCTTGTTCTACTTTCTTCAGGTGCCTGGCCAGAGCTGGGCTTTTCCTCCCACCGGCTTCCAGGAGCAGCTGCTTTCAGGAAGGTTCTGTCTGCAGTGATTCTCATTGTGCAAGAACTGGAATCCGTGCATGGTTTATGTGGTCCTCCAGAAGGGTTTGCAGGTCACATGCATCTCTATTCTAGCACACCTGTCCAGTAGCAGGGCTGAGATGCATTTGAAAGAGACCAGGAAAACGCCCCTGCATCAGGCTCTGTCTATCTGGGGCTTGGGTCCAGCTGGGGAGAACAACATGGCCACCTACCTGTGAAGTCTGATTTTGGCTGGACCAACCCAGCCTCAAGCCTGTTCTTTCCATATTTTCCAAATGCATCTTTTCACATTTGAAGGTAAATCTTTAACTGGGGAATTAGAAGGTCAGTTTTGGAGGCTTAGCATTTCAGCTTTAAAAATTGCTATAGCCAAACAGGTTTTGAAAAGACTCACAGAGCTATTCTGAGGATTAAAAGAGATAGCAGAGGTGAACAGGGTTTTCCAGCTATTAAGCTTTCTGTACTGTGAACAGTGGTGTGAGGGAACCAAGGGGAAGGGGAGAGATCACTACAAATTGCTCAGAGCAGTCCTCTGCCCTTTAACACCCAAGGTCACCCACTTCAGAAACTTAACCAAACCCTCACCACACTATTCTCTGTGCACATTTCTCTCTCTGGTTCCAGGCTGTGTAACTATGATGTGTATTTGCCAAATGTGAACGTAAGATAGAGGCTCTTTAGACCTAATGAAATTTTGAGGCAGTTTGAGTTGGTGTCATGTGTTTCATCCAGTACCTAACACCTTCCACCTGATCAGCTGCAGCCACAGACAGTCTGAGTTAGAGTGCCCATTTTTGCTTTACTTCTGCACGGCTTTGCATGGGCCTGTGATCTCCATATTTGGTGGGAGTGCACACAGTGGGTGCATAAGGTCAGGTTGAAGACCATGCTGTTTTAAAATGCTTAAGAGGGAAACAACTCATCACCCATCACTCCTACATATTGCTTCTCTCTTCACTGCAACCTGTCGTGGTTACTTCTAAGAAGGAAAAAAAAAGAGAAGTTTCTCTTCTAAGTAGGAAACATAATGAACAGGTGCAGGTCCAATAAGCATTGTACAAGGATGCTCTATGGAAATTCCCAAAGGCTTTAGGATGAATCCTCTTTCATCATGCAATACAAATAACATCAGAAAACAAAACTTGTTATTTATTTTATGTATTTAAATACACATGTTCATTATTTGGGGGTGAGGGGTTGAGCACCCCTCCCCCAAACTTCATCCATGTTAAGTAGACATTCTTAGCTCTTACCACCGAGCTGTGCCTCTAGCCCCAAGCTGTCTTTAGATGTTAGATTCTGCTTTCATTTTGTAAGATCTAGTATGTCTTAAATTTACATGTAACTCAGTTCTTAATAAAATAAAAATCACTATTTTTAGCACCTAGTCAGAATGTACACATTATATCTTCCTTGGCCTAGTAATTATGTGTCAACAAAATTGATTTTGTTTGGCTGGAAAGATGCACAAACCAAAATCAAAGCTAAAATCTTCCCAGGAAAATATTTTAGAAGATGTAAGGGCATTGGTAACATGATGATGTTCTCCATTGAGTCTTCCTATGTAATAAATGTGGCCTACTCTAATTGAGGAATGCTGTGCTCCTAGACCAGGTGTGGTGCTCATTTATGCACAAAGGTTGTCTGGGTGCTATTGTCATGGTACAGTTTAGGACCACGCAGAGTCATTTAGTTAACTTCCTACCCTAGTCCTATCCTTCTTATCCAAGGGCTTCTAGCTCCTCTTCAGTTGTTCCACTGGGGATCTCTGCATTCTTGAAGATGTTTTGGGATCCCCTACAGTGGCTAGTGTGAAAGGTAGAATGCATCTAGATGTGGAGTTGGCAGACCTGGGTTCTGGCAGAAGCTTTATCACTGACAAGCTTTCACCATCCTGTTTTCTTGCTCGTGAAATGACGTAAGTGATGAATGTCCACTCACTTATCTTAGAAGATTTTTGGGGAGAATCAACACCCACTTCATGAGAGGTAAAGCTCTGAGGTGCAGTACCATTGCATAGAAAGTAGGATTACATAAAGTATTTATTTCTTTTACAAAAGGTTTATTTTATTTTTAATTATGTGTATGTATATGTGTTGGGAATGTTGTGAGTACAGGTGCTCTTAGGGGCCAGGAGAGGGGAGCAGATGCCCTGGAGCTCAAGTTACAACTGCCTGTAAGCTTCCTGATGTTGGTAATGGGAACTGAACTTGGGTCCTCTATGCATACTCTATACTGAGCCATCTCTCTAGGCCCAGCTATGTATTTCCTAACTGTTTCTACAGGTGTAAACATGAAGAAAATCATGTCTTATCTAGATGTCTGTATTCTTTGATGTTTGATTGATTGATCATTTGATTACAGTAATTCACATTTTTTTTGTCATGGTCATTTCTTAGCCTCTAGATGAGATTCTTAGCTGCTTAGGGACTGGCAAGATGGCTCAGTGGGTAAAGGCACCTGGGACCAAGGCTGGCAACCTGAGTTCAATCTCCTAGACCCACAGGGTGGAAAGGAAGAACTGACCTCCACAAACTCTCCTCAGGTCTACACATGTGCCATGGTACACATGCATGAACACACACATATATGCATAACACACACACATAAAATAAATACATAAAATAGGATAAAAAAGAATAAGTGCTCAGTTGTCCATAGAAGTACATTATTTTGTGCGAAACAAAAACCATGTACAACTCTGAGTGGAAATTTTCATTTTGTAGCATATGAAAAAGTGAGAGCATTCAAGAACAACCAGGCACCATGAACCTGAACCTAACAGACAGAAGTCTGGAAAGCTAAGCCATTGTTGATGTCAACATCTCTTTATGAACTAACTCATATCCTGACGCCAGTGGCCCCCACACTAGACCTGGTCAGCATCATCATCATCATCATCATCATCATCACTGCCACTTACCATTGCAGACCCGACACGGCTGACTTTGATGGGGTTCCCTCGGCCAGAAAGGTCCATCTGGGCTTTGTCCATCACATACAAGCAAGCGTCCAGGATGCCATCTTCAAACTATTGGGGAGAAAACAATGAGAAACTACTTCATCTCTACTCTGCAAAACAAGATAAGCTGTGTGCAAAGATAAAATGCAGCCACAATCTACTGCTTAGATATATGGAGTGACCTTTAGCATGAACTATTAAAGCGAAGGAAAGGATGTATCCTGTTTTTACGTTTCAGTAAAATAAAGGAGAACAGAAAAGGAAGCCAGAAATATGAGCAGAACCATTAGAGAGCCAACATACTCAAGACCCACACACTGACTCAAGACTCTTTAGGACACTGTACAAGTTCATTAAGATCCTTCCAACAGATAGATGCATTGCCCAGAGCACAATGATTTCCCAAAGTCACTTAGGACCTCAAAAACAACCGGGCTTCCTATTTTCTCTTATTTTATTATTGTTATTTATTTTTTAGATGTCTGTTTGTTTTCTAATGAGAGAGTGCA
This sequence comes from Peromyscus aztecus, assembly GCA_902168405.1. NCBI lineage: Eukaryota > Metazoa > Chordata > Mammalia > Rodentia > Cricetidae > Peromyscus > Peromyscus aztecus. Next base: position 43,812 of record CABHPQ010158992.1, read on the forward strand.
AGAAAGGATGTGGATTTGGGTGGGTAGGGAGGTGGGGAGTCTCTGGGAAGAACTGGGGGAGGGGAACCATAATGAGAATACATTGTATAAAAGAATCTATTCTCAATTTAAAAAATAAAAGAAAGCTGGGCAGTGGTGGTGCACATCTTTAATCCCAGCAGAGACAGAGGCAGGGGATCTCTGAGTTCAAGACCAGCCTGATCTACAGAATGAGTTCCAGGACAGCCAGGGCTACACAGAGAAATCCCGTCTTTCTCAAAAAAACAGAAAATAAAAAAAAGAAAAGGATATTTTTTAAAGAAATTGCTGTCAGAAGTGTCACAGGAAGATAGTCAGGTCCTTTTGGCTTGCATGTAAAACAGGAGGAGACCTCATGAAGTAAAAGTCCGTGAAGACCCCTCTTCTTTGAGACAAGGCAATTTCTAGAGCCTGAAAGGGCAGACGTCTTAGAGAAGGCCTGTTGTAACAGCTCATGGGGAAGCCTGGGAGCTAGTTCAATTTTCTTGGAAAGAAACAGTTTTCACAGGTGCTTCTAGAGTTTTCTTAAAACAGAATAAAGACCAAATTAAAAAGAAATGATAGCATGAGGATATTTGAGCTATATTATACTATAATACAGGAGAAGATTTTCTTTCAATATACAAACAATGGATATTATCCACCCAAGTATTAGGACAGAAACTACAATCTTAATGGCTAATTGCCATGTAATTGCTTATTAAATCTAGCTGGAATACTGAATGTGGCATATCCTAGAGATATGGAATATATGGTATAATATGTAATTTTGGTATACAAATAACTACTTCTATGGTTATATAAATAGCTCATTGTTTTGGTTCTTACTAAACAGCATATCTCAGTTGTGTTAGCTACTACACGGCATTAATGACACTATCAGAGAAAGCATTGTTTCCCTGTATTACTGCAAACAACTGATATGGTCTGTTACTTTGTCAGAATGACCTAAGTTGATGGCCTTGTTGTGTAACGACACAGAGCCTGTGATCAGGGATGCCTACTCAAGGTCATGCTGGCCAGTTATAACATGACTGTGTTGGGTGTCTTCCTAATTCTCCTTGATTCCCTTTTGGTGACATTTCCCATTACAGTATCACATTAGATCATAGATGGCCTCACACTTGGTGTAGTTCAGAAGTGATTTGGCTCTTCAAAGGAGTGGTGTTGAGTTGATAGAGCCTTTAGGCCTGAGGCTAATGCAAGGTACTGAGGTCAGAGGAGCACTGACTGCTTTGAGAAGGGATTAATGCAGCCTCAGGGAGCGAATTACTTCTCTCAGAGCTGCTGCTATCCAGCAAGGCTAGCCTATGCACTTGGCCTGTAACACACATGGTTAGTTCCCCTTTTCTTTCTCTTAATGGTGTGAAGGGGATCTTTGCAGAGGCTGACCATATGGAACTACCCATCTGGGACTTTCAGCTGAAAGTCGCATTGTTTCATCAAAATAATGAGATAAATAAATCCCTTTCTTTTATTAAGAATCCAGCCTCAGTTTTTCTGTCGTAGTAATGGAAAACAAAGATGGCACTTAAAAGATGGGCAATCAAGGCAAAGATAACAGACAATAAATAATAAAGGTCGTGTGCCACTTAGGAAGAGGTAGGATGGTGACTAGATGGTGACTAGAGGGCCAGACATGAATTAAAACAAGTCAAGTAACCACAGAATATGTCTTAACAGAACAACAGAGATGCAGATGGGCAAGCCTGAACACAGGATGCAGTTCTTAGGGGCCAGAGTGAAGCTAAACTGTGGGTGGGGATAAGAGTTCATAATGATGGGATCGATGGTCAGACTGTGTGAGGGACACAGGGAGATTCCATACGGGCATCAGGAGCCAGGACAGTATCATGGAACCTGGTAAGGCCCGATACCAAAAATCTCTCCCTGTTTCTCCCTCAGAGAAACAATGTCCAGTTCCAGGCATTTCTGCCAGAATCCTCTGAGAGGCCAGACACCCACCCCTTTCCTGTTGATAATCAACTAACATGCTTAGACCACAGGACATTTATGTATCTGTGGAGACAGGGCAAAGCTTCACTTTAAACCAGTGTCAAAAATACTAAGTTGTAACAGTTTGAATTACTGAATATCTTAAGGAGTTACTGTTATCTACCTTTGCCCCTAAATAGTAACTTGAGGTTACTGATGGAACTTGATGCAACTGATGGAAACACCTCTAGATACTTTCTGGGAAAAAAAAAAGACATGCTTTAACAAAACTGGAAGATTAAGGAACTTTCCTTGATAACTATTGTTAATGGACTCACATTTTAAAATATACACATGACTTTTCTTTCTTTTTAATTTCTTTCATTACATTTTTGCTTGTTTAGTGGTGTGTGTGTGTGTGAGAGAGAGAGAGAGAGAGAGAGAGAGAAAGAGAGAGAGAGAGAGAAAGAGAGAGAGAGAGAGAGAGAGAGAGAGAGAGAGAGAGAGAGAGAGAGAATATGAGAATATGAGAATATGCTGGGGTGCTCATGTAAGATTCAGGGAAAATTTGGGTGTTTCAGTTCTCTCCTTCTACCATGTGGGGTGCTATACTAACTAAGCTCAGGCTGTTAACTCTTTTGCTGGCTTTCAGGACCCTACTCCTCTTACTTGCCTAGCCTTGATACAAGGGGAGGTGTTTAGTCTTGCTGCAACTTGATATGCCATGTTTTGTTGATATCCATGGGAGGCCTGCCCTTTCTGAACAGAAATGGAGAAAGAATAGATGGGGGTGGGCAGAAGGGAGGTGAGGAGAGGGGATGGGGGAGAGGAGGGAGGGGAAACTGCAGTCAGGATGTAAAATAAATAAACTAATTAAAAAATTTTGATGGCAAATGCCTTTAGTCACTGAGCCATATCACTGACCCCTAATACATTAAAAAGTATATTTAAATTATTATATTAATATCACACATTATTAATATCATATATTAATATTATATTTAAATTATTATTTGTTATATTTAAAATCCTTTAAAAGACTGAAAATGTCTTCATTAGCAAAGAAAAACTTTCAGCCCATTTCAGGTTGAAATAATGAGACTTCATGGTTTCTAGGATGTCAAAGAATATCTCAGTGACCGCCATGTTATCCGTAGGCGCCCTGATCTCAGGGACATTTGCAATAAGCGGAAGATAGGTGTGGCTCCAGCTGATAAATTATGCAGTTTTCTTTCTAGGTCTCCGCTCCCATGCACTCTGTCTTGGAGTCTCAGATCCTGAAAAGCAGGAAATTGTGCTTTTCTAATATCGACTCATGGCACCCGGCAGTAATAAATGTGACAAAAAATATTAAGGAAAAATGTCCTTGACAATGACAAATTTTAAGTGGCTCACCTGGCCATAGCTCCAGCTTCTGCTCTTGATGTCACTGAAGTCCCCATAAAATATCACTCCGATGTCATTCAGGACGTACTCTTCTCTCTCTTTCTCGTCGTCCAGATACACAGCATCCTCTGCATCAGGATAGAAGCACAGTTACTTTTAACCAACCACTCTGTTTCCAAACACTTGCAAGTTCATGCCATTGCTAGGCTGACATTCAATCTACTCAGAGAAAAGATCTTTTGTTCCTCAAAGCATAGCTCATTTCCCAATATTTTTAGCCACAGTGAACATAATCAGCACCAAAGATCAGTCTGTAAATGAGGACATTTGTTAGCAAAATGCTGACAAACTCTGGCCCTGGATGTCTTGAAGCACAATTAAATTGATATGTCTCATTAAACATTCTATGATGCGGGTGCTTCGTGGATTCACATCAGATTCTGTGGTGCTCAAGCAAACTTGTAACACAGATCAAAAAGTCATTTCCAACCTACTGGAGTTAAAAGTAGCTCAACTGGAAATGTTGTTTGAAATACATCTGGGACATGTTGGGATACGGAAACATCATTTGGTATTCCTCATTGTGACCCATTGGTTTGAAGCAGGGGGCAGACTATTGGTTCTCTCATGATGAAAAGTCCTTGTGAATGCATTGGTAGGTGTGTGAGCCCAATGAACCTGCCCAATTAGCTCCAGCCATTGCAAAGCCTTTCTAGTGGCTCTACTCTCAAGAAGACCTTGCTCCTACCTACCTAGCCATCTGTTTGGTAATCTTCCCGGGCCCAGAAAGGCATCTTTCACATAGGCAGGATCACACAGGAGTAGATGACCCTGGGTAAATTTGCATTAACTGAAATAGGGTCAATATTGGCTCTGATTGAGGGTAATGTTTATTACGTCTTTCTGGTCATCTCTCATCTGTATTAGCCTTTAGAGTTATGTCCTCTTTATTCTCTGGTTCATTAAAAGAAATCTTTCTATCTCATGTAGTATTGCTCAGCTTTGGTTGAACATTACAATCACCCGGAGAAGTTGACCAATGAAATTCTCAAAGGAAAAACAAGTAAATAAATAAGTTCCTTATTTGATGTGAAGATTTGGATTTTAAATGTGCTCCAAAGGCCCATGCATTCCCAACTTGGTCTGTGGCCTGTAGCAGTATCAGGAGATCATGGAATTTTTATGAATCGGGGCCTCATGGAAGAAAGTGAGGTCACAGAGAGAGCACATTTGAATGGGGTTTGGGATCCTAGTCCCTTCCTCTCTCTGTTTCACTTTCCAGCCACCATAGACAGGTTCTTCACCAGGCACTTTTGCCACAATGTTCTGCCTCATCAAAGCCCAAAGGCAATGGTCCAAGTGACCATAGACTAAACCGTTTCAACCCATAAACCAATAATAAAACTCTTTTCCTTTAAATGGATCTGTCTTGGGTATTTTGCCACTGCGACAGCAAACTGGCTAGCATGCCCATGCTGAACTCTGCATCCATTAAGTCTGAACCGCCAGGGTGGGATGAGATGCAGACATCAGGGTCTTGTTTCATATCTTAGCTACCCCCCCCATGATTCTCATCGCAGTCAAAGCCATACCTGCTCCCTCACTCCTCAAAGAATGGCTGAACAATAAGCAGCAGAAGTATCCTTGGTAGGCTGAGGAAACTATCAGTCTGTCATCGTGTCTCAGAGAGTCAGCATCTGCACGGCACTTAATGGGATCCTCAGGGGAATAACAAGCACCTTGGAGTCTGCCAGGCTCTGCTAGGTCTGGTCAGCTTAGACTCCATCCTGCTCTCTCCTGTGGTTTTCACCAAAACCTTTGGGAATTCCTTCGTGAAGTTACCAACAATTTCTTGTAGCTTTTCTTCCTAGTCTTTGCCTCTTTCTTCCCATTTGCAAGGATTCATGCAAACACAGACACACACAGACACACACAGACACACACA
>CABHPQ010158993.1:0-16127 GCA_902168405.1 Peromyscus aztecus
GACAGTTTGGATATCATACTACAGTTTTGGTTTTACAACACACACCGTGTGTAAGATATGGTTGAAATACAGTTAATTCATATAAAATTGTATACATATAGAACTTCATTCAACACAGCTATGAAGGAGGTATTATGCCCATTATACAGAGGAGAAAACAATATCTGGAAAGAAAATACCTTGTCTAACATGCCAGGCAGAGACAAAAGTCGATCAGAGATTTGAAAATAGGTCATTCATTTCAGAGTCTACCTTCTTACATTACAGGTGGTGTTGCTCACACAGGTGCTGCTCACTGTTTGCAAGTTCTCAGAAGGGCGAGGGGGTTAGTTGTAGCTTGAGCAACCAGATCAATTACTTTCTGATGCTGCATTCCCATCACTGTGAGTGACGGTGAACTTTGATCCACCAAGAAATTAAACATCTTCATTGTGGGCATGGCATGGCAACCCTGGCAGAGGGTGAGATGTGGACTCTGGCCCCTGAATCTCCTGCTTGCACCATCACCTTTCTTATAACAGCTGCAAGATAATTTCTATGAATTTATCTGAGAGATTACACCATTATGTGGGGGCAATTTCTTCCAAGTCCTTCTCAGCAATTTTTTTCCCAGTCATCCTAAAAAATCTGCCTTGTACTACTTTAATTGGACCATATCAGTTGTGTTTCTAACACTGACATGGGTTTTATACAGCTGTTTACACTAGTATGTGTTAAAATGCATAATTACTGAAGCAATCACAGCCTGACTCAATAATCTAGCTAGCTCTTAAATATATAGTCAAGTCTTAATCAAACCCAAATGTCAATGAACATCCTAAATTCCTGCAATTTGTAAACTGGATTAAGGGCCATCAGTGCACTCCTTTAAACAACAGAGTTTTGCATATTTCATGTTAGATTGCTCATCTGTTTGCTTTGTTGTTGTCTTCCAGATTTAAAAAAAAAAAACCCTGCCTGTTTATAAAATGAAGTCAGAATGAGATGGGGGGTTGTTTATTAGTGAGATGAAGACGAAAGTTCCATAGGGCCCCAACAAGGCTATGCTATGACAGCATTTTTAAAAGAGTGGCTTTATATTTATGGTTATATTAAAGAGTTGATGGATGATTCTTTATCCAAAGGGTAAACTTATTGTAGTTTAGTTTTTGATCACTTATGAATTATTGGAAACTATAATAAGAGCTGGTAATTACAGTTTAATGTCACACAGGTTAGATTACCATATGATATGTGTAAGTCATTTTGGGGGCACAGAAGAGGGAGCAGATGTTTATCATTGAGGGCTGAGACAAAACTTCATAAAAGGTATTTGCATTGGAGAAATAGAGGACATCACAGGAGGATAAGGTGGGGAATGGCAACAGGAAATAGAAAAGGGTAGTCACAGTCATCAGGGGGATAAAAGAGGTGGAAAGTTCTGGAAGCCACACTAAGGTAGGGAGGAGTGAATTGCTGGGGGGAGACTCATGAAGTACAGTCTTGGAGATAACAAGGTAGGCCCACTGATGAAATGGCCTGCATTATGATAGTAAGAAGGCTTGTGTTCTACTTTGTTTGCTGTTGCTGTGATAAAATATTCTGAAAAGGCAACTAAGGGGAGAAAGGAGTTTATATTAGTTCTAGGTCACAGTCAATTGTCATTGAGAAGTCAAGGCAGGAGATTCAAACATCTAGTCATAGCATACCCATAGTCAAGTGCAGAGAGAAATGAATGTACAGATGCTCACATCTGTGCTTGCTTGCTTAGCTCCACTTTCCACTCTCATACAGTTCAGGACCCTCTGCCTAGGAAATGTGCCACCTACACCATAGAAAGGCTGGATCTTTCTATTTCAATAAGCCGATCTCCCACAAATATGTCCACAGACCAATGTAGATAATCCCTCACTGAGATTTTCTTTCCAGTTGATTATAGATTGGGCCAACCTTACAAAACTGATCTTTACAGTATATCAGCTACAAAATACTAAGAGATAGGAGTCAATTGGTAGGCTGCTCTGTACCCTATGGGGATTTTGCTAGCACTTACCTAATTCATATCTAAAGAAAAATATTGTTTCAACATCTAAATAGCTTAGATACGGATGTTTCTAATGGCCTATAGACTTGCTACGTTTCTCTGTTTCACTCTCATTATTTATTCTTACATTAGTTTAATAAATGTGTGTGCAACCCTCACAATATTATAGCCTTTGTGCTAATCATTGATGAAATGACCATGATGTTGTCTTCTGCTCGAAAAGAGGAGATTGTGTGTTAGGAATATGAGGGGGTTTGGGAAAAGATGAAAATGATTATGCCATCTCATTATTTCATCACTAGAAATATGTCTTGTTCTTGATTTCATAGATACTCTAATTTCACCTTCTGCTCTCCACTGTGAAGCTGAGTGAAGTTTGGCTTAAACTGCCTCTGTCTTAGGTGATTAAAGTTTAGCCTAAAGAAGCTTTCACACTTAGTGGACTATAACCTACTTGGATAGAGACTACTCAGCTGTTCCTCTCATACTTGTCATAGGTTGTGAAGTAGGAGGTTATGATCAAGAAACTGATCAAACGCACTCTTTGTAGGACTGTCCTTGAGAGAATTATCAGCATACTGATACTTGCTGTGACTCAGTTGTCATGTGTAGGGTACTTGTAAGTTTCATTTCCACCATTCATAAGCCTACCAGACTCACACCTGTGTGATTGTATCATTATCAAGAAATATCTAGTACCTTCTTGCTGTAAGTGCATCAATTCCCTTATTACAAAGACAATGGAATAATCCAAGGATTCTCTCTGGTAAGGCCCATCAAGGAGAGAGTGACTCTTAGGGAATAAATCCAAGATACACATGTCTTTGGAGAAAGACAGCACTCAACTGTGAAAGATCTCTAACTCCTGCTTTGCAGTCCATCAAACAAGCTGCTAAGTCCATCAGCTTAGTTATCTTTGAGCCTTGTCTGGGCATTGACTCAGCTTTTGAAAGACCAGGGTGAGAATGAAATATTTATCTCTAATTATTCCACCAGATAAAGCTGTTGAAAATTATTGACAAGACCAGATCAGAACTATACTCTTTCTAGTTTAAATGAGTGTTGTTAGAGTGGTTTTACTGTTTTAACAAATAACTCCAGAATATAAATGTCTTGACAAATGAAGTGTTATTTCTCACCCACATCATGCCAGTCTGTTTGGAGGGTTGATAGGCTGTGTTTCTATGCAGCAAGCCAAGGGCTTAGGCTTTTCCTATGGGATCCACCTTTGTTAGGTCCTTGGACCTTTCTGATTGTAGCTAATGGACAAGGAAAATAAATCTGCTTCCCAGGTGGGCCTGGATAGTAGCTCATGTTGCTTCTACTCAGAGTCTTTTGGCAAACTCTTAGTCATACGTACATAGAACAGATTTAAAATTTTATCTTGCTTGAATGTCCAGGAACTAGAGGAGAAACGAGACACAAGTGAATTCTTGAGGTCTCCGCCAAATAAGAACAGAAATGAGGGTTCTAATCAAACAAGCAATAGCAGGTTGAGGCTTTGTTTTATCTGTGGATCAGCCATGGTTTATATTCTTATCTCTCCCAACACGCAAAACATTAACTTTTGTCTATTTATGTGAGACAGTTTCTTCTCATTTTTGAAATCTCATATTTCTGGTATTGCTCAGTTGGTTTTGATTTATTTTGTATTGCGGATGGCATCAACAATGAAGAGAATAATTTTTTTTTGCTTACTCGTAATGTCTTAGTTACTTTTCTATTGCTGTGAGAAAACACAAGGCAATTTACAAAAGAAAGCATTTAATTTGGCTTACAGTTTCAGAGGATTAGAATCTATGGTGGTGGATAAAGGAAGAGCTGAGACCTCACATCTAATCCATCTGAGGGGGGGTGGAGGAGAGACAGAGACAGAGAGAGACATAGACAGAGACTGAGAGAGAGAGACAGAAGGACACAGAGAACAAGGAATTGTGGGAGTCTTTTGAAATTTCAACTCCTTCCCTCAGTGACTCATCTCCTCCAACAAAGCCACACTTTCCAATCCTTTCCAAACAGTTCCACTAGCTCTTCAAATATGGGAGCCTATGGAAGGATTCTCATTCAAACCACCACATATGGCTCCTGGTTGATCATTGGTAATCAGCCCATAGCTGTAGTAATCACCACTGAGATTCTTAGATTTCTTGTTAAGTATCAGCCATTGGTGATAAATATCTGAGTCAAGGTGTGATTGGGTATTATGCTGCTTTTTACTCTATAGACTCGTGTTCTTAATTAGATGTTTGGTCTTTAGCCCGTGGTGCTATTTTGAGAGGTTATGGTAACTTTAGGAGGTGAGGTCTAGCTGGAAGAAGTAGGTTGCTAGGGGTGGGCCTTAAGGTTTATAGTCTCGTCCAGTTTATTGTCCCTTCTCTGCTTTCTGAAATGTGGACATGTGAGCTGTCAGCTGCCACAAACTCCCGCAAGAGCTACTTGCGGCTGCTCCTTACTTGTCAGGATAGACCGTTTTTCTCAAACCATGAGCTAAAATAAATCTTTCTTTCCTCAAGTTGCTTTGTTAGGTTTTCAGCCTCAGTAGTTTTTTTTTAAAGTGTTTAGCACAAGGCTGAGAGAGAGAGAGAGAGTGCTCATGCATTAGAATATTCTAGAACTGTTTTAATTATTTTTGATGATCTTACAGCGAATCAAGATCTGGTCTTAGTTTGTAGGGGAAGGGTCTAAAGATGTCAGTACACAGAGGTCCCCTTCTGCCTCTCCATCCTGCCTTGATCATTTCTTATGACTGGGTTGCTCTCTCTAGAGCTGCCCTGCCTCCTCCAGTGGCATGTTCATGCTGTTTCCTCTGAGGAGAGCAATTTTCCTACTTGGTCATCGCTGAAGTGCACGCATCAGTCTTTCTAGGGTTGCCATAACAACAGTGTGCATAGCTTAAGTAACAAAAATTTGTTTCCACAGTTCTAGATAACATCGCATGGAAGGTTGTAACCTCAACATAAGAATGGGGTGGTTAATTTAGTCTACAATTTGAGATTGAGAGAAGGTTCACATGATAAGTACTACTTTTTGGTTTCCTAAGAATCTAGTTAAATTATTAAAATTCTTCTAAGCTGTGAGAAATTACCAGAAGCCAATGTAGTCAAGAGTTTAGTTAGAAGAGCAAGACTGCAAGATAAAATCCATCCTAGGAATCTTAGTTGAGCTGTTTCAGAATGGTGACCTGCACTTAAAGTCCCTCAAAGTCACATTTCAGGTTTTGAACTGGATGATCTGCACAGGGAGACCAATTTCCCTCCACTTCAGTGCTTCTCAAACTGAGGGTTGTCACCCCTTTGGGGGTCAAATGACTCTTTCACAGGCATTGCCTAAGACCATTGGAAAACACAGATATTTACATTATTATTCATAACAGTAGCAAAATTACAGTTATGAAGTAGCAAGGAGAAAAATTTTATGGTTGGGGATCACCACACCATGAGGAACTGTATTACAGGGTCTCAGCATTAGGAAGGTTGAGAACCACTGCTCTACCTCATTCTAAATCCCAACTAAGTACATCTTTGTTTCTAGTAGCTCCCTCTCAAGTGTACCACACACTGAGGCTGACAGATCCCTTCATTATCGGTCTCATCGATACCCGCACACCCCTATCTATCTCTTCCCTCTAAGTCTCGACTGGGGAAACTTTCTAGTGTAATAGCATAAGAACAATTCAGATAAATGTGGAGGTAGAAGATAAGTGTTTTAGGCTAGGGCCCCTTCTGCATATACATTAGAGGGATGCCTTCCAGAAACTGAAGGATTTATTCAGATTGGTGGCCACTTGAGAGCCTGTGAGGTGGCGGGGACGTCCCTCCAGTGCTGTGGCTGGTGGTGTTCCTCAAGTGTAGATAATCAACCTTGCACTTTCCCTCCGAAGATCTAAGCCGTGTGGTTACATTCTTCAAAATAGACCATCCATTTCAAACGAGTACATTTCATTTTGATCTACACGGCAAAAGTCTTCACAAATGAATTAAAAACAAAACAAAACAAAAAACCCCAATCTCTAAGTTCTCACTTAACTATTTCCTGAACTATCTGCATTTTTCAAAGTCCAGAAAGGTAGAAAACAAGATTTTTTTTACTTTTTATTTCTTTAGTAAATATTGTTGGTGTACAGCAAATGTTCAGTGAATACATTTTCTTTGGATATAGTGTGAAGGGTTTTGTTTACTTGCTTTTGATTTGTTTCAAATACCATTTTTATCACCATGGCCTTAAAATATATAACCCAAACAGAGGAGAGAAAGGTTCAGATTTTGGAAGCAGATTTAGCTGATGTAAATTTATTCTAGTGCCCCATCTTTCCCAACTCCAGGTATGTAAACCATTAGGGTTAAACACATGCTATTCCAGTCCGCATTCCCTGTGAGTGGCATTATTATTGTTGTTTATCACTGTCTCAGATTTTACAATATGCTTGGTGCTGTGGAAGACATTAAAAAGTCACAGCTCTTGCCTTGGGGCTTATACTCAGATAGGCAAACAAACAAAATGTATTTAAGAAGAGGTAGATTGATCGCCGAGATGCAATTTCCCAGGTGTCTGTATCTGTGCTTTGGGTTCGTTTGTCTTTTAACCAGCTGTGGGCTAAATCAATCTTGAACTTTTCCTTCTGAACAATGACATACTTGATAAGAGCTCAGAAGGAGCCTTAAGGGGCAGACCACGGAGCCCAGTGGCCCGAGAGCCCGCATCTGGAAGTCTCTGGGATTCTGAATCACACTCTTTATTCATGTCTCTTTCATTGATTCAAGCTGTTTGTAGCAGATGTGCTCAACCTTTTTTTGGCTTCTCTGGGCCACACTGGACAAAGAAAAATTGTCTGGGGACACACATGACTTCTCCATTGTGAACAAAATCATCAATTAAGGATTAGAACATGATGCTAAGGAGAAGGCTCAGAGGGTAAAGGGCTTGATGGACAAGCAGGAGGACCTGAGTTCAGACCTCCAGCACCAATGTAAAGGCTGAGTATGCTGCACACATTTATCTGTCCAGTGCTGGGGAGACCGAGACAGAAGGGTTTTTAGAGCTCAGCAGCCAATCAGTCTAACCAAGCCAATGAACTCCAGTGAGTTCCAGGGAGTGGTTCTGTCTCAAAAAATAAGGTAGAGAGCAATAGAGAAAAACATTTGACATTAACTACATGTATACACACACTCACATGCAGGAACACATACAACACACACAGGAACACATGTACACACACACATACACACACACCAGACCATGTATTCATGCATACATATAACATACACAGGAACACATCTTCATATACAAACACACACAAACTCATACACAGAAACAAGAACACATGCATATAACACACACACACACACATACACAAGCACACGCGTGAGCATGCACACACACACACACAGGCAAAAATTAGAACATCCGGTTTTGTGGCCAATTTTCAAGAACTAGGCCAGTTCTTTATTAATGAATTGTAAGTTTTGAATTATATTTATGTATTTGTGTGTATACGTGTGTGCACACGCATATGTGTGGAGGTACGTGTCACAGTGCATATATGGAGGCTAGAGGACAACTTGCAGGAGTGTTTCCTTTCGCTGTGTGGGTCCTGGGGATTGAACTCACGTTGTTTGGCTTGGAGGCAAGTGCCTTTACTGCCGACCTACCTCACTTTCCCTACTAGCAAGTGTTTTAAACATTCACTGGTTCTTTTTACCATCTGAGACACTCATTTGTACAAAATGTTGGGGAACCTTTATTTCACGAGTATATTCATGTCTAATTAATTTACAAACCAAAATGAACAAAAATGTTGTATGTTTTACTGTTGGTGAATATTTGCATTTTTTTCTCTTGCAGACATAAGGTAGAAACAAGTATTTCTATTTTGCAAATTATCTTGGTGATTGTGGAAAGTGTGTGCATAAAGATGCAGGAAGGACCTTCCCCTAGAAATCTAAAGACTGTGTACACTCAATTTTGAATGACACCAGACACCTGTCTCTGGGAGCAGGCATCACTCAGGAAGCACTGAGGATTGCAGGTGCATGCACGGTGAAGATGCAGAGATGTCCGGTCTGCGGGCAGGTTGACAGTCACTTCCTCATGCTGATGAGAGCAGCCTCCATTGCATTTGCTCAGCAGAGTGTTCAGGTGCAGGAAGGGGTTCCTCACCAGCTTCTCCATCAGTGGGAAAGATTTCAGCATGCAGAGCCATGCCTCTTTCCATCTTGGTTTCTGGAGTGTCTTTTTAATTGCTCTTTCTCATCACATGCAGCAGTGTGGTATGCCCTTCCAGATGGCCCACACAAATGCTTTGTCGTACTTCACTCACTCTTTGCATGTCAAGCATCTCTGGGACTACATACACCACCAATTAGCATCTTATATTCATTTGACAGGAAGGATCCTGCAATGTTTTATACAGATTTCTTGGATAACATTTGCATGTTGCGAGATTCTTTTCTCTTAAGAAACGGGATTGTGATTGTGGAATTTTCCTTCCATCCCTTCTTCCCCCTGATGCTTTCCCCCCCATGAGGCAATGCTTGATCTGGATTTTAGCAGCAGTGTCTTCTGCACTCTGATATTGATGGAAGCTGGTGAGACCATGCTAGCATACTTACCAATGTAGTATAGGTGTTTACTGACACATCTCTCCAGGAGCCTATGTTTCTGTGGGAGTACTCTCTGTTTGTTGCTTATAGATCATGAATTCCCTGACTGATCCAAAGTTTTGGTACTGACACCCTTTTCAAAAGTCATCTTAACCAACCTTCCTTCCTTATTTTGAGCTCTGTGATAAGCATTTGATAAGGTGAAATTTGCATGTTGGCACCAATTGTGAGGAGCAATCTTGCAATTTTGATGTAAAAAAAAATGCATCCATGACTGGGGAGATGATTTAGTCAGTGAAGTGTTTGCTATGAAAGCATCAGGGCACAAAGAGGATCCCCAGAGCCCAGGTGAAAATGATAGGTGTGGTGGTGCACACTAGTGATTCAAGCTCTGGGGAGACCAAGACAGGAGGATCTCTGGGGCTCACTGGCCAGCCAATCCAGCCTACTTGACCAGTTCCAGGCTAGTGAGAGATCCTGTATCAATGGAACACCACTCAGGTCTGACCTCTGCTTCCCCTGCCTCCCACACTCATATTCTACTAGTATACAAAGGAAATAAAATGCATGGGACGATCATATTGCATCTGAGAGAAGATGGCAAGTAGATTTAATGAAGTTCCCAGTCTGACCAGTTTGGACTTTTCACAGAGCAGGGAGTAGAATACACAGAACCCTGCTGCCGTGTGTTGTTGACAGGCCCACTTTCCTGCTGCATAGGACTTCAGATGTTACAACCTCATTCTCGGGATCTTTGAGACATGTTCTGCCCTAAGCGGGTGGTATTTCTCATAGCCAGTTACTCAGTCAAGGAGCCTGGAATAAGCAGGAATTTCTCCAATTCTCCCATCTTCCCTCCAGAAGTCAGTCATCAAGTTCATTTCCACTGTGTATTTCTTCAGTCAGTTCAATTAGTGCCACTACCTTCTCCTGCTGCTGCACTCGACAGACACCCCAGTTCCTGGAAAGCTCCTGTGACCTCACACTGCCCTCCCTGCTGCATGCATGCTGTATAACACTCATCCCTTGGCAACTACAGGGAATTAGTACCAGGTCTTGAGGATAAAATTCGCAAATACTCAAGTCCCTTATTTTGAATGCCATCTGGATACAACCTATGAATAACTATTTATTTATTTGTTTATTTATGCATCTGGGTATTGGAAGTAGGGCCTTACACTTGCTAAGCACATGCTCTACCCCTCAGTTCACAACACCCATAGCCACCCAACTCTATATTATTCATAATGTATAATACAATGTAAATACAAGCTATATTTACTATGAAATAATAAGAAGGAAACCATTACATATGTTTAATACAGACACACACTTAAAAATATTTTCTGGGATCTGGAGAGTTGATTCAGCAGTTGAGGATCCAGGTTCAGTTCCCAACACACATATGGCAGCTCACAACCATCTCTAACTCCAGATCTAGGAATCCAATGCCCTCCTTTGGCCTCTGCAGGCAAGAAGAATGCATGTGTTGCACAGACATACATGCAGGCAAGATATCTATAGACATAGAATTTCAAACTTAAACAAAATTTTGTCTGCAATTGGTTTCATCTGTGGATTCAGAACTTGTGGAAAAGAAGAGTCAATTGGAGCAGATTCCTTCTGACGCCTCTTGTGCTGGTTTTCTGTTGGACTTGGAACACAGCTCAAATGTGGTTTCCAAAACCTATGAGTCCCCCTAAATCCTGGCTCTTCGGTGTCCTGCCACTTGACACACACAGGTAAGGCCTCACCAGACTGCTGCTGGATGGAGGCCT
Source organism: Peromyscus aztecus (assembly GCA_902168405.1). Taxonomy (NCBI): domain Eukaryota; kingdom Metazoa; phylum Chordata; class Mammalia; order Rodentia; family Cricetidae; genus Peromyscus; species Peromyscus aztecus. Next base: position 10,401 of record CABHPQ010158993.1, read on the forward strand.
GCTTCTGAACAGTTTTTTATTCTTTCCTACATTGAGCAGTGTGGGCTTGCCTTGTTCCCTGCGTGAAAAGTTTCTACTTCTTGCTCTTCATTTTCCTTTCTACTCATTTATGTTATTTGTTTTTCTGAGATAAGAGTTCACTCTGTAGCCCAGGCTGATTTGGAGCTCTAATATTTGTGTCTACAGTGCTAGGATTTCAGATGTGTACCAACATGCCCAGCTTGCTTCTTTTAATTTTTCTTTCTTTCTTCCTTTCTTTCTTTCTTTCTTTCTTTCTTTCTTTCTTTCTTTCTTTCTTTCTTTCTTTCTTTCTTTCTTTCTTTCTTTCTTTCTTTCTTTCTTTCTTTCTTTCTTTCTTCCTTTTCTTATTTCTTTTTCAGAGAGGCCTTCAAGGGGCACTCCAGCAAAGCAAACTCTCCGCTTACATTCTGGTGTGGAGCTCTGTTTGTTTCCCTCTAACCATCAATCAAATACTAAAAATATTTTGGCTATTTATCCTGTTATTTGCCTGTTGACAGTCTACTCTTTCTTGTTTAAGATAAACAGTGTATTCACAACCAAGGATGTGTTTAATTTACATTCCTGACACTTAGCATAGAGCCTGGCCCAGAAGTTACTGGGAATATAATTGCTCAATGAATGTCTTCAATGAGTTTGCTGTTGTTTTAAATTTTATGTGCATGGCTGTTTTGTCTGCATGCAAGTCTGTGCACTATAGTGAGCTTGGTGCCCACAGAGGCCGGAAAAGAGCATCAGATCTCCTGGCACTGGGGTGACAGATAGCTGTGGGCTGCCATGTGGTGGATGGGAATCGAATGTGACTCCTCTGGAAGTATGGTCAGTGTTTTTAACTGCTGAGTCATCTCTCCAGTCCCACCACTGAGTTATGAAAGGAAATGAGTGGGTATATGGTGTGTGTGTGTGTGTGTGTGTGTGTGTGTGTGTGTGTGTGTCTGTGTGTGTCTGTGTGCGCGCGCAAGTGTGTCGGAAATGAAATAGATTCTGACTGGTGGTAGGAGAAGAGAGAGGGAGGCTTACACCAGCACTATGTATAGAAAGCTAGGTCAGATGCAAGGCCCCAGCCCGGGATCAATGCATAAGACCTGCAGATCTGAAACCAGAGGCCTGGTTTTCATAATGCTAGCAATTGCTGGAGATCGGTCAAGTGTGCACTGATTGGCACCCAGAAAAGCAGCACAATGTACTCATTGACATAGAAGAAAGAAGAGAAGCGCAGCTCCAGGGTAGAACAGTCAACAGAGCTTCAAAGCAGTCACATGGTGTGACTGGGTCACTTCCCACTCAGTATGTGGGACAAACTCCCACTTCCACATATACGTGGAACTCTTTTGTTCAAATCACTCAGTCCCATCACTTGCAACTAGAAGTGCAGGAGGAGAGCAAGAAGGGCTAAGTAAGCAGTGGTTCTCAACCTTCCTAATGCTGCAATCCTTTAATACAGTTCCTCATGTTGTGGTGACCCCAACCACAAAGTTACTTTGTTGCTACTCCATAACTGTAGTTTTGCTACTGTTATGCATCGTAATGTAAATAGCTGATATGCAGGATATCTGATGTGCAACCCACAAAGGGGTCATGACCCACAGGTTGAGAACCACTGGTCTAAAGGGACACATTTTTTTCAGATCTGTGTAGACAGTGAAATGAGGTAGCATGGATGGGCACTTGTGTTGTTACAAGGCTTAGGTTGAGGGAAGGAAGTGCACTCTTCAAAGAAATAAAAACCTTGCTCTCTGATCTGATTAGAACTCAACCTACATGGGTCACATAGTAAAGGGCATGAGCTAGGAGACTTATAATAATGCCCATACTGCATGCATCTCATAAGTATTTGGTACGCAGTAGGCATCATATTGGCCTACTGTGCACCTGACACAAAACCCCACAGCACAGGTATGAAGTGGTTTCAATGACTGCTCTATTTTCAGAGCAGTCACAGAGTTCAGAGAGATTAAATGCTTTTCGTGGCAAATGTGAAAAGTGGGATTTAAACCCTGCTCTGTGTATATTTACTTCAACTACATTGTCCTCTGTCCATGGACAAGGACACTTAATCAATGGGGACAGGACTTAGTTTCCTCTAGAGAAGTGGAAAAATGTGCAATGTGCATGCTCTTGTTCATGCATGGGCATATATGTACGTGTGTGCATGCATGTGTGTGTGTGTGTGTGTGTGTGTGTGTGTGTGTGTGTATGTGTGTGTGTGTGTGTGTGTGTGTGTGTGTGTGTGTGTGCATGTGTACAGGGTCTGAGGTAGCTTTGGAAGGTGTTGTTCTCTGGGTGTTGTCCACCTTGTTTACTGAGGCAGGTCCTCTCAGTGGTCTGGAACTTGCTGAGTGCACTGACTGGCCAGTGACCCCCACCAGTACTGGGGATTACAGGTGCATGTTGCCACACATGGCAGTTCTATATGGATCCTGGGAGTGGTCTTAGGCCCTCACGTTTGCGTGGCAAGTGCTTTGCAGACAGAATGGTCTCCCCAGCCTGCTGGAGTGTTCTTGAGGTTGTTGACACCAGGAAATACATATTGTCTGAATAACTACCGTGCAGCCAATAATCAAATATGATACGCCATCATCAGCTTTCCTTCCTTTCTTCCTTCCCCTTCCCTTCCTTCATTTCTTCTTTCCCTCCATCTTTCCCTCCCTCCCTCCCTCCCTCCCTCTCTCCCTCCCTCTGCTAGAAGGCCACCATCTCAGGTCTTAACACTGTTCTCCTCATTCTGCTCTTCACCATAGTTTCTCCATTTGAAAACAGAAGTCAGACCCAGCCCTGCTCAATGACCCACGGAATTTTAGAAAGTCATGTCGCTCTTCTAACATAATCTAGTTCAACAAGACTATGCACAGTTATTTAAGAGTAAGCGTTCTAAGGAAGAGCTCACACTCCAGTGTTTGAATCCTAAATAAACTCAAGTGGAAACACTAACAAGAACTGTTGCAAAGGAGCCCTAGGAGTTCATTTAAAACTACAAAGAGAATAATGTTACTTTTAGATATTATTCAACTTTGAAGGGTTATCAGTAGAACAAAGATGCCCCAGGGCACAGGGGAAGTAAAAATAAAAGCTGACACGGAAGGGGGAAATCTCACAGGGCCTCACCTATAGACAAAGAACTACACCCGCTAGGGAATGCTAAGAGTGGGAGGAATAGGTCTCCCCAGGGATGAGCCCCTGTGTGGGGCTAGTTATCCAATACTAAGTGGTCAGACCAGAAATCATATACATACAAGTAACAAGTAACACCAAATAGACAGAGGTTGTATTTATATATTTAGGGGTGTGTGTGTGTGTGTGTGTGTGTGTGTGTATGTGTGTAACAATAACAATTAAAGAAAAAAGATGCCAAGATTTTGAGAAGGACCAAGGGGGGCATGGGAGGGATTGAAGGGAGAGAAAGGGAGAAATTATGCAATCATGTTTTAATTAAAAAAACAAATATAATGTTAAAAAAAAAGCAAAATAAGGGAGCAATCTGGATTTGTTCTTGAAATTGTTACTTAGGGGAATTGCCTTAAAGAAGACATTGAAGGTTTTACCGACTCCATTGTTCCTATCTCTTGTTTCCAGGTAAAATGCAAACCAGATACAAGCAGGTTTTAAAAACACCATTTTACATGTGAGATAGGCCAGAACTGTTGAAGCAGATCAGATCTCTCATTTTCATATGCATTTACACATTTAAAAGCTTATATTATTGACTCTGTTGAATGCCGTGACTTCTGCAGGCCCATTATGGCTCACTGGATAGCTTTTTATTTGGCATTGTATCAATTTGGAGCTTAGAATGTCATGATCTTAATGCAGACAGCAGGTATGCATGGGAGATGAGCATGGCAAAGAATAAAGGAAGATGCACATGCAGTAGGAAATTTTCAAATGTCATCTATGAAGAGCAGAGGAGGGCAGGTTCTCCTTCTTGGTCTATGCAAGGTACTTCCATTCCATGACCTGGCTCACCACAGTGCCGAAGTGCATGGAAGACCATTTGCCCTTTAAATAGCACAGGATACTAACTTATGTTACACATTGTGGACCCAGGAGGGAAAAACACTTAATTTTATTAATAGAGTGGATTTTAAATCTCAACAGGAGACTGCAAAAACGCCCTCAAAGAGGTTAATCCGTGTTATTGATAGATGAGACATTAGAAAAGCCTGGGGGCATTTTTCCACTCTGAGTTTATTCTCATGGAAAGTTACCACTAGGCCACCGGGGTCTGAGCATCTTCTGAGTGAACAGCGTTGTTCTCTACCTGATGTACAAACATCTAACCCCTGAGCTTTACAACAGGGCTATTAATGCTTGGCATAAGCCCCAGTGAAACAAACTGAGCCAGGATAATAATTTTGTAACCTCATGTTGACATAACCCACCAGCTTGCTGAAGAGCCCCTCATGTTGAGGAAAGAGAGAAACTATAATGATTTTCAGATACAGTTGACAAGAGACCATTTAGTAAACTTTTATTTTTTTTAACTAACAGTATGCAAGGATGCTGTATTCTAGGCTACTAATAATCTCATCAGAATGCAAAAGCAGCGACTGTGTTATAAAACCAATGATCTGTTATATTCTGCAAGAATTTACAAAAGCCTAATGTCATTTACTACACCATGAGAACCATACTTGGGTAAAAAAAATAAAACACAACAGAATTCAAAAACTGATTACAACTGACGAAAAAAATAAACTGTGTGTGAATCCAGTGGTTTGAAGGTATAGGACACCACAGTTGAAGACGTGGGACTGAGGGATGCCTTGAAAAAGGAAGGCATCTGTGTTTGGGAATGTTTAGTTGTGCTGTGTCATTTAGGACCAAGGTGGAGCCAGGACATTGAGCCAGGACGGTCTCTAGTCTATAGTCAGTATTAAGTATGTGGCAGCAGCTCAGATTGTGGGGAACTTGGAGCCTAAAAGAGTTTGTTTCCCTGCTCTAAATCCTGCTTTCTCAGCTGGTACATACATATATAATACATCATAATACATACATATAAACACACTATATATATATAGTGTTTATATGACCTAAAAGAGAGGACTTTTATTTAGCTGCATTTGGAGCAACTTTCATTAAAAAGTCCATGGCAGGGAGCTGTCAGGATTTCTGTGCAGCTGGGATCCACAGCAGCTTGTTCTCCTGTCCAACTAGTGTCCTGTGACCAGTGGAATAGCATAAGCAATTCTTTTGAACACTGTTGACTTCATGCTCTCAAAGGATTCATGGACTCAACTCAGGCCCTTTGTGGCACTTTAATTACATAGAGAAGTGAATGTATTTCATTTTTCCATTGACAACCACAGCAAATTCATCTGCCTTTTATTCAATAATAGAAATAAACACAGACCAATTTCCTGAATTGAGTATTTTATTTCTTTCCTTCATTCCATACAGCAATAATATATCCTACCCACCTATCTATCTTCATTACCGTCTATCCATCATCCATTTCTACTCATCCATTACCTATATATCTATATGTTCATTATCTATTATCTATCTATCTATCTATCTATCTATCTATCTATCTGTCTGTCTGTCTGTCTGTCTGTCCGTCCGTCCGTCCGTCCGTCTATCTATCTATCTGTCTGTCTGTCTGTCTGTCTGTCTATCTATCTATCTATCTATCTATCTATCTTCCTATCTATCTATCTATTTTTCTATCTATCTATCTATCTATCTATCTATCTATCTATCTATCTATCT